>JAHRHZ010000080.1:21147727-21162299 GCA_024137785.1 Ginglymostoma cirratum | reverse complement strand
AGGTTTGGCAGCATCTGTGAAGAGAAATCAGAGTTAACGTTTTGGGTTAACTCTGATTGCTCTTCACCGATGCTGCCTAACCTGCTGTGCCTTTCCAGCAACTTCTGTTTTTGTTTCTGATTTACAGCATCCACAGTTCTTTCGGTTCTTATTCAGCTTTGAACGTATTCAATTGCCCATCTTTCACTGCTTTTTACAGAATAGAATTACAAAACGTAATGGCCTTCTGAGAGAAGAAATCCCTCCTCGTGTCTCTGTCACCTGCTGCTTGCACCAGGGGACCTCCTTAGTGCCTGCCCTTTAGTTGTGACTTCTGTGACTACTCCCAGCTCACCTGGAATTCCCTTCTCTCGCGATCACCCAGAGGCAAACAGAGGAAACTGGAAAAGTGAGAGGGATCCCTGCACTCCACCTGTTTGATCTAAAGCTCAGAATCTTTCAGATCCTCTGTACCTCATAGGCATGAGTGATACACTTTTACAAATGTCCCTGTAAAGTCTGTTCCCTACTTTCATCACCCCATGTAAGGTACCATATGTACTCAGGTAAAGATGAAGGGTCTGATGAAGGACCCTTCTGATGAAGGGTCTAGGCCCGTAACGTCAAGCTTTCCTGCTCCTATGATGCTGCTTGGCCTGCTGTGTTCATCCAGCCCCACACCTTGTTATCTCGGATTCTCCAGCATCTGCAGTACCTTTTATCTCTGACTCGGGTAAAGGTTTGATTTCAAAACTGACGTAGGGACTGCACTTTTACACAGGTAATATTTTGGACCACCCTCTCCCATTGACTTGCTTTCACAGAATTGCTGAGTCAAATCCAACCCAATCTCTCAACAGTGCAAAAAGGAGCCAAAGAGTTTTTTATTTAATTGAATTCAGCAGCTCCTTTCACTGGTGTGCTCTCCTATGAGTAGGTTCACACTTCTGAAAGTGGCGGGTAAGTACAAAGTTTAGACTTTTTGTTAAAAGTCAGGGGTTGACTTGTACGTGAGAGCAGCCATTACTCAAGTGTATGCAGTAATTAAAATTAAATTCTGTCTCCCTCCCCAAGCCACCTTCTCGGCTCCACTTTCCATCAAAATTTACATTTTTGATTCCCCTGCACAGGGGAATGTATTTGTTTCATCTTACTGCTATTTTGCTGTCCAAATTTTGTCTTCATTGTAAGGAATCTAGAAACTTTAAATTCCTCTATCCATTACTCTGTTTATATTTTTAACTATTGATAAAAGAAATAAGACTTGTATTTAGACCATGCTGCTCACAACCTTCAGAACCTAAAATGCTTTACGGCCAATGACGTACTTTTGAAATGTGGTTGCTAATATAATGTAAGGAAAGCAGCAACCAACAGGTGCACAGAAAACTTCCACAAACAGTACTGGTGAGCTCTGTTCTTGTGATATTGGGTGAGGGATAAGAATTGTCCAGGACATCAGGGATAACTTCCCTGCTCCACTTCTACATGCCATGGGATCTTTTACATCCTCCTGAGAAAACATATCGTCCTCAATTTAATGCCTTACCCAAACGGCAGCAGCACAGACCATGTAGCACTCCTTCAATACTGCACTGGGACGTTCTTCTGAGATTTTTACCATGTTCTAATCGTTGGACCCACAGTGTTCTAACTCTGAGGCAGGCGTAGTTTGCACTGAGCCACAGCTGACAGATCATGGTGTTCTGAATCGAAATTGCTGTGTTGGTGAACCAGGCCAAATTAGTGAGCCATATTGCAGACACAGATGGTGCTGAGTTGCCTACTCTTTGAGCCTCTTTAGTTCAAAACCTTAGTTTGGACACTTCTGCTGTATACCACATTTGGAGAAAACTAACAACTCTCCCTTACAACAAAGGTAAAATTTATGAAGTTTTTTTTCCTCCTCTCATTCCACCCCATCTCCCACAGCTGGAGCAGTTCAACATGTTGGAAAACCCAGTCGGCTCCTTGGCAATGGGTGGCAACAACTTCTATAACCCAGGCCCCAGCCTGCATTACTCGCAGGCCTCCTCAGCGGGTTTGACTGGGAGTCTGCAAGACCCATCTCATCTGAAACCCAACCTGCCATACTCTACCTGTACTGGGAATATCCCCAACATCATTTTAACAGGTGAGCAGCTCATCACTGACCCTGGCTGGGGGGAGCTAGGGAAATGCATGTGGAAGAAAAGAATAGCAGTGTTACATTGACAGACCTAAAAGCAAAATACTGCAAATTCTGAGAGTCTGAAATAAAGGCACAAAATGCCAGAAATGAGGGAAACATCTGCAGAGAGAAACATTTCAAGTTGGTGGCCGTATTGATAGGATGAAATTAAAAGGAATGGAAAGAGGCTTGAGGGGAGAGTAAATAACAGTGAGATTGAATGGCCTGTTCTATTAATTCATCTCACCACTCGTTAAGGTCAGGAATGTTCTCAGGAACTGTCTTGGTTCATTAGAATTTTACAGAAGGAGTTCGGGTGGTAAAGGAATATCCTTCAAAGAACCGTACAGCACATGAACAGGCCCTTCGGCCCTCCAAGCCTGTGCCACCACATTTTGCCCTTCCATACCAAAACTGTCTTCACTTACAGGATTCATATTCCTCTGTTGCCTTCCTATTCGTGCATTTGTCCAGGTTTTTCCTGAAAGCTGCAGTTGTGTCTGCTTCCACTACCACCTCTGGCAGCGTGTTCCAGGCACCACCCTTTGTGCGAAAAGCCTGCCTCTCACATCTCTTTTAAACTCTCTCTCTCTCTTCTCCCCCCACCCCACAGACACACACACCTTGAACCTGTGTCCCCTAGTCATTGACCCCTCCACCCTGGGAAAAAGCCTCAGGCTTTCCACTCCATCCATGCCATTCACAATCTTATAAACTTCTATTAGGTCACCCTTCAACCTCCTGTGTTACAGTGAAAACAAACCTAGTCTATCCAACCTTTCTTCACAGTTAAAATCCCCCATACCAGGCAACATCCTGGTAAACCTTTTCTGTACCCTCTCCAAAGAATCCACATCCTTCTGACAGTGTGGTGACCAGAATGCAATATTCCAAGTGTGGCCTAATTAAAGTTGTATAGAGCTGCAGCATAACTTGTCTATCCTTATACTCGATGTCCCTTCTAATAAAGGCAAGCATGCCATAAACCTTTTTTATTAACTTATCCACCTGCACTGCCACCTTCAGTGATCTGTGGTCTTGTACACCCAGATCCCTCTGCATATCAATACTCCTAAGAGGTCTGCCATTCACTGTATAATTTCCAACTGTACTTGACCTTCCAAAATGCGTCACCTCACATTCCTGTGGATTAAACTCCATCTGCACAAAACCATGCTGTCTGTTGCTAATAAGTCCATTCGCTTCTAAATGCGTATAGTTCTTGTCCCTGAGAATCTTTTCTGATAAATTCCCTACCACTGATGTGAGACTCTCAAGCCTGTAATTTCCTGGATTATCCCTGCTACCCTTCTTAAACAATGGGACACCATTGGCTATTCTCCAGTCCTCCGAAACCTAACCTGTGGTCAAAGAGGATCCAAAGATGTCTGTCAGTGCTCCAGTAATTTGTTCTCTCGCCTCCCTCAGTATTCTGGGATAGATCCCATCAGGACCCGGGTACTTATCTACCTTAATGCTTTTTAAGACGCTCACCTCTTCCTTATTAATAGCAACTTGGCCCGTAAACTCGACACTCCCTTTCCTGAGATCATCTTCCACCAATTCCTTCTCTTTGGTGAATACTGACACAAAGTATTCGGTTAGGATCTCACCTACCTCTTCTGGCTCTACACAGATTCCCTCCTTTGTTCTTGACTGGGCCAATCCTTTCCCTGGCTACCCTCTTGCTTTTTATATATGTATAGAAAGCCTTGGGATTCTCCTTAATCCTGTTTGCTAATAACTTTTTATGACCCTTTTTAGCCCATCTAATTCCTTGTTTAAGTTCTTTCCAATTGTCTGTGATACCAAGGTTTTGGAAGAGAAAGTTGGTTTTATTTGGGCTTATTAATTCTTACTGAGCAGTGCAGGCTGTATACATTCCAGGATGTATTGATGAAGCACCACCTTTAATTGATAAAGCAACCCTGAACTATTGATGAGAAAGTTGACATAGCCTTCAATTCCTTCCTCCTGCTGTGCTTCTCTCGTTTCCCCTTAATACATCAATGCTATTCCCCTAACCATGTGGTCCACATTGTCCCCACTACCTGGTTAAAAAAGATGGTCATTTTCAGTCACCACTGAGGTCAACAGGGAACCAGGACCATTTCTGTGAGAGAGAAAGCAGCCAGTAAAGACGTGGGTTTGTAAATTTAGTGTACGATCCTCTGCCATCCCGTTACTTAAGTCTGCTTCTGTTGCATTCAGGGGATTCTCCACCTAGCCTGTCCAAGGATATCAGCAGTGCTCTGGCTGGTGTCCCAGACATGACCTTTGACACCGATGGCCAGTTCCAACTGGACGATGAGTTAAAGATCGAACCACTTAGCCTAGATGGACTGAGCATGCTCAGTGATCCAGATCTGGTTCTGGCTGACCCTGCGATAGAAGATACATTCAGGACGGACAGAGTGTAACCACCCCAACTTGTTACTTTGGAGGTGATGGCAG
Source organism: Ginglymostoma cirratum (assembly GCA_024137785.1). NCBI lineage: Eukaryota > Metazoa > Chordata > Chondrichthyes > Orectolobiformes > Ginglymostomatidae > Ginglymostoma > Ginglymostoma cirratum. The sequence goes on along the minus strand of JAHRHZ010000080.1, from coordinate 21,157,696 downwards.
GAGAGAATATATCTGGACACTACAGAGTGAAGGAGAGCATTTACAGAATGGCTCATGGGCTACAAGACTTATTTTTTTAATGATTTAAAGCACTAGTCACTGCTTTTGGTTTTTAACTGTATTCTTTTCTGTGTATGTTTAGCTGAGTTAAGGTTGAAATGTTTTTCAATTTAAGCTGACCATTGCCAGACAATAACCACCCCAGCACAGGGCACATGATTGTACTGTATTTGACTTAAATAGATGTAATGCAAATTGTTTACAAATCTTAAATCTTAGCTTTTCACATCAAAACCAGAAAATTTGCATTTTGTAAAATGTTATTCTTTATACTCTTTAAATTTACATCTTTCTAAACCACTACAGCTGACTGAAACTTCTGTTAAGGTATAGAATTCTTTGGCATTGTTTCGATATTTGTTGCTGTTTGGTGGTGTAGAGTCACGTACTCTAGCAGGCCCCGGGCATGCTCTGTGCTGTGAGCTGCTGTCGGCTGGAACAGCAGTTGGAGTCAGTACTCTGTGGGCTGAAGGGTGAGTAATCAGCCAGATCCACCGCCCCCCGCCCCCCAACCTCCTCCGTTGGAAACATCCTCAATGCGTTGGGTCAGACATGAAGAAAGCAGCAGAGGCTAATCAACAACACCAGTGCAAGTCTGTACCTTCAGACGGCAAGGAGATCTTTAAAATGAGTACCTGATGCTTTGCCTTGTAAAAAGCTGATATATGAAATGGACTGAATTTCTACTTGACCCACTGGGACCAGGAGAAACAGTCACTGGGCGTTTGGGACCAGGAGAGGGTGTGGCCGCTAACCACTCCAGCTGATCTGTAACATTATCCATTGCGATTTTTATTCTCCAAAAATAAATACACGAATTTGTGAAGGAAAGCAGTTTCTTCAGTTCTAAACGCATTATGAAATGTAAGAGTTTCAAGAAACTGAATTGTGGTGAAATAAGCTGTCATTTCAGAGCCCAATTTCCTTTCTTCTGTCTGACGGAAGTTAGTGCAATAGGCAGCTATGACCCCCTCTCTTTTTAATATAAATATAATTTATAATTCTTTATTCACAAGACAAATATTCAATTGTGTGGGATGGAATTTAAATAACATAATCAAAGTTTCTGATATCAGAATGGTGAAAAGCTGTAGTTTTAAATTGCTGTACTGTGAGGTTAACACACCCACTGAATGGCTTAATAGACAGAAAATTACAATCTGGCTGTTATCTTTGGAGAGAATTGATTTTTTCTTTGTACCTTGCAGCTGGAAACTGGAGCCGGAAGTGCTCTGTGATTAGGAATTGTAGACCTTGCCCACAGAGTTTGAATACTAATAGAATGGAAGATAGTTATGGCTAGGGATTTGAGAGGCTAGAATACTGCTTGTGAAATGCTGAAACAGTACAGGTGAACCTCCCTCCTGGTCAGCTGCTGGTTAAGCTAAAATGCAGATTCTTTTTTAAAAAGAAGAAGAGTGAAATGGATTCAGTCTTGATTCACCTGAGGAAATGTGTGTTTGGTTCATGCTGAGAACAGAACCCTTACCAAGACTGAAGACAAACAGAAAGTTCTCAGACTGCTTTGCACAAACCACCTTGCCTCTCATGGTTTATAAAGCATTTATTTTTCTCTAAACAAGTTTTATGTGAGCTTATTATGAACCTGCTCCTTGATGTCCTTTGCCTTGACTCATTTTGAAGATGCAGTGTAGTTTGATGGTATTAGTGGGCAGTTTCATTCTGTTACCATTGCACTGCACACACTGTTTCGTTAGTTTGTGTTTATAGAAGTATCAGCGCTGGACACTGTCATTGCTGTCCTTTCACCTCTAAGACTGATTCATTGAGACTCCAGACAAAGTTTCGCCTGTACATTTCTCATTCTAATAGCCAGCATCTTCTCATTCTCAAACTCCTGGAGTTTTTCTCATACTGAATGAAAGTGGCTCTGCCTTACAGTCATAGAACCTGGACGTAGGGTCACCTCTTCCTCCAGTCTCAGACCATCATCTCATCCTTGACGTTACAATGGTTATTTTCCCTATAATAGTTTGGAAACCAAGGTCTTCTTAAATGACCAAGAGAAAAGGCAGATGTAACCCTGCTCTAGAACTTCTGCATCTTGAGGCAAGAGTGAAGCAAGAAATAATTATACAATAGTGGGACAGGCTGTACGTTGAAATCATTGAACTCCAGCATGTTTCATTTTACAGTGTTGTCTTTGATATCCTGAGTTCAAAGCGGAATATTTGGGGTTGACAATTTGATCTATCACGTTCTGTAGATGTGGAAATGACTAGTCAAGTGGCCAAAGGAACCTTTCATTCGAAATACTGAACTGTGTTACTTTGGGATTCTCACTGAGTTGTATTCCCAGTGTTTTACTGCTTTTATTTCAACTGTTAAATATATAGATATATCAAATATTCAAAATTCTGTTTGGTTAAATTTTAAAAATTGGATTTTGCTGCAGGGGAGAGTATGTGTGTTTGTTAAAATCTCGCAAAGGGCTGTCTTTATTTATTAATGTGCAGAGCCAGGGTTTTCCAACCTCCAGTTTAAAATAGACCACAATAGACCCAGTACTGGCATCTAATCCTCTGAGATGTAGAATAGGTTTTATGGTCTGTTTAAAATCATCCAATTTTTCTTTGGTGCTGGATTAATTCAGTTGTATAAATGCTCATAACATCTATATTTTATCATTTGTATTTTCTTAAAAAGATTTTTAAATTTTTTTTGTCAGTAGAGAATAATTTTGAACTATTACCCCACTCACAACTTTAGTAAACCCCCAATCCTGATCTTTCATCCGATTTTGTTCACAATGCTGTGGGACTAAGGAAAGCCCTGTTGGACCACACTAGAGCAGATCTCAGCGCACACTGTCTCATTCTCTGAAATATTGCATATCTTAAACATATAGTGATTTTAATCTAACTGACTGGCCGGGAATCCTAATGGATCACTGGAGTGATACCTCACCTGACTGCGTTCTCTGGGGAGTGTAATTGGGTAGGTTGTCAAACTGATGTTGCACACTATCCTAGATTTCTCCAAGGATGGTACTGGTTAAAATCGCTCTCCCACAATAGGCTGATCTCCCTGTATCTGGGAACAAAAATCCATCAGTGATTTGATTAGAAATGAACCTTCCTTGCGTGCACACACATTGTACTGGTGTCCATCAAGTTTGAATTGGCCTCAGTCTGCATTGACGCTCATGCTCAGTATTCAATGTGGCAATGCATGTGTGTCTGCGTAGACACCTGGTGCAATCTTAGTTTACTAACGAGCAGAAAGCTTGTCTCTTTCACAGTCTAGTTGACATGCCAGCACTATAATTGTACAGTAAAAGTCTGCACCTTAGGAAAGATGGGGTGACAATGACCAAGGTTGGCTTGAAGAATGGGAATATGCAGTATAGCACCTACAATAGCCCATCTCTTGGATCGCTACATTAGAGCTGGATTGAGCTCAGTATTAAGCTCTCTTTCCCCTTCCAACTTCCTTTATCATCATTGAATTTTATCAATGTCCATTTATTGTAAATCCTTTTTAATTTATTCTGACCTCTTGAACCATATGTCCTTGTTAACCATTTTGTGATAGTAGATGGTCCATTTTTTAAAAACTAATTTTATTAAATATTTACCATTATGTATCTGGTTCTGTGACCTATCCTTTGACATTTTGAATTCAGTTATTGTGAAGTGTACAGTAATATTTAAATAGGACTTATCTGTGAGCTAGTGTTACTTTTTGTAAAGTGTCATTTTGCATCCTGTCTTTCAAATAAAATATATCAAAGCGAATCTACTCAAAATATGTTTGTAGCTTTTTCTCACTTGAAATACCAAGGAATGAATTGAGATTAGTTTGGAGCTGTTTATTAGGTAAGGTGCCCTAAGCTTTTCCTGATAACAGGCCATGATTTTTTAACTGATTTTGTCAGATGTGGGCTGACAGGGCCAACATTTGTCACACTTACTACCTTCTAAAGTGCATTTAGGAGCTGGCAGCTCATGCCAACCTTGCTAATGACACCTGCATCCCATGAAAGAATTTTTAAAAAATTAACCGTGACTTGGTACACGACGTTTTGTCCCAGATTGTTCCTATGAAGTTCTTTGAGTCATCTGATGACATTGAGGCTGTTTGTTGGCAATTCCTCAGAGATTGTAACTGTGACCCTTTGGGCTGGGAGCGGAGAGGGAAACGTGTGATCCACAGCAGCAAGTCGGAGCCAGACGTTTTCCAATCGCTTGACTTTGAGACTGAACCTTACCAACAAGAAAAGAGAAGGCTGGAGAAATTTGGGAGGTCTGACAGCAGAGTCCTGACCTGAAACATTGTCTTTCCTACTCCTCTGCTGCTGCCTGACCTGCCATGTTCCTCCAGCTCCACACTGTATTGACTCTGACTCCAGCATCTGCAGTTCTTGCTGTCTCCAACTCTTGGGAGCTGAATGTTTCCAACAAACTGGGCTGTGTCTCCTGTGATTGTTTCAGAGACTAACACCAGATGGCAGTAAATGCTCAGGAGTGGCAGGGACTGGTTTCACTTCGCACGCTGCATTTCACAGAACTGCAGCTTCCCAGCAGGGCTTGACAGAAAAGATGATACAGAGCCTGTGCTTTGTACATGTTGTTCCCATACTGGCTGACATTATCATGAATGATTCTCTTTCTCAATGTCTTTCCCTCACCTGAAGATGTGTTACATTGTCAGAGGGTCAGCACTGATGGAGCGCCGCCCTGTCGGAGGGTCAGTGCCGAGGGAGCGCTGCACTGACGGAGGGTCAGTGCCGAGGGAGCACTGCACTGACGGAGGGTCAGTGCCGAGGGAGCGCTGCACTGACGGAGGGTCAGTGCATAGGGAGCGTCGCACTGACAGAGGGTCAGTGCGTATAGGGCGTCGCACTGTCGGAGGGTCAGTGCCGAGGGCGCGCCGCACTGTCGGAGGGTCAGTGCCGAGGGAGCACTGCACTGTCTCTCTCTAATGAGACCGCAGCCCTATGGCCTCTTAGGACTATGGTCACTTAACCTATTGTTGTTTGTTTACAGATTGATCATGACGGCAGCCTCAGACTGGTACCATTTTAAAAGCGCAAGGAAACTGCACGTTTTCTTCAAAGCGATCTTTCCACTTTATCTTTCAATCCCTCCACCCTGCAGAAGCTCCGAATAATTGTCTCCTCTAGCCAGTGCATTGCCACAGAGTCTGGCCACAGATTCCTATTTCCCTGTTCAGCTGTTTCCTTTCTGAAGGAGACTGGATATTGTGTTTGGCAATGTCCTACAGATGGAAAATCCACCCCCTTAATCCAGATCCCACAGAAAAAGAAACATTTAATGAAAAATACAATTATAACAATCAAGTGTTGTTTTTGGCAACTCCTCTGCAAAGGATTATGTGAAAGATGATGTTCTGTTAACTTTGTAATGTGTGATAAGGGCGTGAATGTAGCCTTGGATACCATTGGCTCCCAGTCCTGGAAGGCCACAAATATGAAATTCTTATCCTTGTTCTCCCTTCCTCGCCTCGGCCCTCTCAACACTCAGATCTCTACAAACCGTCAACTCTGACCTCCGACACATCCTTAATTTTAATCTTGCCACATTGTAGCTATGTCCTCCCTTATCGTCCCCATCTGTAATGTCCCTTTGGCTTTGTGCCCGATTTTGCTTGATAACCCTTCTGTTAAACACCTTGGGACATTCTGCTATGTCAAAAAGCACTATATAAATGAAATTTGTATTTGTTGTTACCCAAGTAAGTACAAATTTTGTAAACTACTGTTTGATATCGATCCATAAAAACACACAGCAGGACGGAGCACCGCACTGTCGGAGGGTGGGTGCAGAGGGAGCGCCGCACTGTCGGAGGGTGGGTGCAGAGGGAGCGCCGCACTGTCAGAAGGTGGGTGCAGAGGGAGCGCCGCACTGTCGGAGGGTCGGTGCAGGGGGAGCGCCGCACTGTCGGAGGGTCGGTGCCGAGGGAGCGCCGCACTGTCGGAGGATCGGTGCAGAGGGAGCACCGCACTGATGGGGCGGAGCGGTGGGGGAGTAGAACAGGTTAGTAAGGGGACATGAGTGGAGCATTTGACCTTCAGAGGAAGCGTGAGATGGAATTGGCAATGGAGTGATGGGTCTCAATTACATCTCAGAAGGAAGGTGTCAGCTGGGGGATTCTGAGAATCAGCTAGAGCTAATTCAGAATACAGGACAGTGGTTTTGGGGAGAAACTGTCAGCACTGATATTTATATTGAAGATCACTGGTAAAAGATTCTTCAACTGCTGGACAAGAAACTCATTGTCATGTCCAGAATTATAAATTGTGAAATATCAGGAAACTTTAGCACTTTGAAGACACTGACAGTTTGGAACTCTCGGAGTTAATCCTCGTCTTCCTTAGTAACTAATTTGTCAAGGATTATCTGTCAATAAATAGTTCATCACAGCTTCTCGTGGACATTGCCCCGAGGAAGTGAGAGTTGTTTCATCATCTAGGCTCCTTCATCCCATGGTCAGCTGAGGAGCACTATGTTTACAGAAGAGGCTGAATCTCCGCAGTATCAAGGTCTATCCTCTGCAAAGCTGCATGCCATCACATCATGGTCCAACTGTAATAACTGACAGTTCTCAATAATTAGTTCCTTCCTTGTAAAAAATCAGACTTGTACAAATTCCTTCAGGGATTCAGAAAAAGATTCAGGGTGATTAAGAAGGCATTTAGCACACTTCATTAGCTCAGACCTTTGAGTATAGGAGTTGGGAAGTCAGGTTGAGGTTGTACAGGACATTGGTAAGGCCTCTTCTGAAATATTCTGTCCAGTTCTCGTCATCCAGTTATAGGAAGGATATTATTGAGCTAGAGAGGGTTCAGATGAGATTTACCAGGATGTTGCTGCGTATGGAAGGTTTGAGTTATAAAGAAAGGCTGAATGGGCTGGGACATTTTTTGCTGGAGCATATGAGGCTGAGAGGTGACCTTATAGACGTTTATAAAATCATGAGGGGTACAGATAGGATTAATGGTAGGTGTCTTTTCCCTAGGATGGGTAATTTCAAGACCAGGGGACACATTTTTAAGGTGAGAGGAGAGAGATTTTAAAAAGGCATAAGAGGCAAATTTTTTATACAGAGACTGGTCTGCGTGTGGAATGAGCTTCCTGAGGAAGTGGTGAATGTGGATAGAATTACAATGTTTAAAAGACATTTGGATAAGTACACGAATAGGAAAAGTTTGGAGGGATATGGGCCAGGAGCGGGCAGGTGGGACTAGTTTAGTTTGGGATTATGTTCAGCATGGACTGGTTGGACAGAAGGTATGTTTCCATGCTGTATGACTCTATGCCAATGAGGAACTTCCGAGAATATGGAATGTGGAATTCACTTGCATGGGGAGTGGTTGAGGTGAACGATGTACATTGAGGGGGAAGTTGGATAAATGAGGGAGGGAGGGAGGAGTAGGATGTGATACTGAAAAGCTGACAGACAGGGACATTCCTGACACAGAAAAAGGACCTTCCTGCAACCGAGTCCTCTATCATTTGTCACTGACCCTTCAACTGGGAGATGGCAGGTTACATGAACAAGTCAGAAGCTAAGAATTAGTTACAGAGTTTCGGTGAATTTGTTCGTGGAATGAATTGTTGTGATTTGGGACATGCTGCTACGGCCAGGGAAGAGAGAGAATCTTTCGAAAGAAATTTGGATCAATGTTTTGTTTAAATTTACAGTGCTGGTTTTCGAGAGTAGGCATGTGGAGACTAATGGATAGCTCTTTCACTGAACCAGCACTGACACAATGGGTTGAATGGCTTCCTTGTGCTGTAAAATTTACAACCAGTTTCAGAGGAAATCTCTGCAGAAATTCTATGGACTTGTGTTTGAAATTTTTGTGTCCAACTATCTGTCTGGTTCAGTCACATGCCACTGAGTAGCTAATCTGGACTTTGGCCTCCTATCAAATGGCAGATCATTAAAAACAATCATTTCAAGTTTCATTATATAACTTTTTTTAAACTTTGAAAGTAAAACCGTTTGAAGTCGAAATGAAATAATTTGTCTGGGCAGTATTTTTTTTTCCAAAGTGATTCCTCACTGCAAGTGTTTTTATTAATCCCTTTGCTGCTTCCCAGTTATGGTTTAAAAATTCTGAACTCCACTGAACCCACAAACTAATTCACTCTGAGCAATGCTTCATGTCCTGTGTGAACCTCAGCCCCAGACTGAAAGAAAAACATACACATCTGAAAGTCAGGAGATCTTAGCCACTATTGAACTTGCTTATCACGATTAGGTTCCTTACCTTAGGCAATAAAACATCAGGCCACAGCCTAGACCCCATCCCCAGACGCTCGCACAGCCTGAGCCTGTCCACATAGAGTCATGGAGTCATACAGCACAAAAACAGATCCTTAATAATTTCAAAACAAAAATAAATTGTCCTGGAGCAATTAACAAGCAAAACCTGAGGGAATTCCAGATACCTGAAGGCAGACAGCACCCTGCTACAGGATGCATGTTTAATGTAAAAATCTTTTGGAGTGACGTCTCTTTCAGAGGGCAGCAGGAAAATGAGCCAAATAACCTGGGATGTTATCGTCACCACAGGTTACAGGCTCTCTGCATTGTAGCACTCCAGGTACAGGCTGTGCCTGCTGATTACTCTGCATTAGTTTAGCTGTAAATAAACCCAGCAGAACTCTCCAAGTAAATACACACGTAATGCATCACCAAGGAGCAACATCAACCATAAATGCAAGAGGAGCACCTTTTAAGGAGCACCTTAGAGGGGGAGACAGAGAGAGAGAGAGGATGGGGGGTTTAGTGAGGAATTTTCCTGGAGCCTGAAGGCACAGTCACCAATAGTGCAGCCTTTAAAATCAGCCATGTGCAAAACGCAGGATTAAAGGTAAGCAGAGATCAAAGAAGGTTATAGAGCTGGTGGCGATTACAGAAGGAATGCAAGGTGAGAGACCCTGCAAGGATTTGAAAAACAATGCTGAGAATGCAGGTCTGAAGAAGGGCCCCGAACCAAAGCATCAACTTTCCTGCTCCTCTGATGCTGACTGGCTTGCTGTGTTCCTCCGGCTCCACACTGTGTTACCTCAGACTTCAGCATCGGCAGTTTGTATTGTCACTGAAAATGTTAAATTGGGATGTTGTAGGAAGGGGATACAGATCAATGAACATCGGATACAGGGCAGAATGTGAATTTAGCTACAGGCAGCAGACCTCTTGATGAACTTGAGGTTTGTGGAGGGGTTGGTGAAGAGAGAAAAATTGGTAGCTAAATCCCATCACGCGCTGAAGCAAATAAATCTGAAACGTCTAAACCTCAAAGTACTTCTTACCCGATTTAATGTGACAATTTGATGGGCTCCTGCAGCAAACGGAGTCAGTGACTGAGTGGGGAAGGTGAGCAATCAAGTCACAGGAGCAGCCAGAGACGGCATGAGACAACAATTGTGCAAATAGAAGGTGGCTGCTGATCTGAAATCAACTCCAGGGTTATTCGCATTAACGATTTGAGATTGACGCAGCAGCGGGTTAAACTGGGTGGCTGGCTTTGGGACCCTCTGCCCTTCCGCCTGATTGTGTGCGCAGGTGGTCAGGGTGTGAGAAAGAGAGAGAGAGAGTGTGTGTGTGAGAGAGAGAGAGAGAGAGAGAGTGTGTGTGTGAGAGAGAGGGTGTGTGTGTGTGTGAGAGAGGGTGTGTGTGTGTGTGAGAGAGAGGGAGAGTGTGTGAGAGAGAGGGTGTGTGTATGTGTGAGAGAGAGGGTGTGTGTATGTGTGAGAGAGAGGGTGTGTGTGTGTGAGAGAGTGAGAGAGGGAGTGTGTGTGTGTGAGAGAGGGAGTGTGTGTGTGTGTGTGAGAGAGTGAGAGAGGGAGTGTGTGTGTGTGAGAGAGTGAGAGAGGGGGTGTGTGTGTGTGAGAGAGGGGGTGTGTGTGTGTG
>JAHRHZ010000080.1:21111965-21126097 GCA_024137785.1 Ginglymostoma cirratum | reverse complement strand
TGGGGTTATATGGAGCCTGTTACTGGGGTTATATCGGGCCTGTTGCTGGGTTATATCGGGCCTGTTGATGGGGTAATATCAGGCCTTTGCTGTGTTTCTGAGGCTGTCACTGTGTCTCCTCAGGACTGCCCCCCTGGCACAATGGATTTCCGAGAGCTTCAATGTACAGCCTACAACGGACACCGGATCTCCCAGATCCAAGGGGCTGTCTTTGAGTGGGTTCCATTCTATGGAGGTGAGTGATTTCCCATTCTTGCAGATTTCAATTCCCTCCCGAAGACCATCCCCAGGGAATGACTGTCCTTGCTCACCCACCAGGAGCGTCTGGCCTGTGCACAGCTGTCAGCTGTGTGACTGTGGAAAACTTTGTGCTGGATAAAGAACTCAGCAAGAAATCAGCATCACGCTGGATAGTTCATGTAGTCACATTAGACAATCAATGTGTGCTGGGGATAGTTAATAAATATGTCATTTGAACATTAAGATAATAGATTTTGTACAGGAGGTAAAACATTAAAAGTTGCATTTATATAGCACCTTTCACAACCCCAGGATGTCCGAAAGCATTTTGCAGCCAATGAGATGCCTTAAAAAGTGTTGACTAATGAGTATGATTATCCACCGGAAATTCCGTGTCACTGGTAGCTGACTGAGCCCAATCCTAGAGCCCCATTTCTGTCCATGGCTTTGGAAGTTGTCTCTGGGAGGGGGAGTTGGTCCTTAGCCTTGAGATTTAAAATGTAGCCACAGTTGGAATGTTGGAAAGACAGCAGCCAACATGTACACAGCAAGATCCCACGAATGGCAATGTGATCATTGGTTATGAGATAACGATTGGCCAGGACACAGCCGTTGGTTTTCTTTGAATTATCGCCATGGGATCCTTCCCAGGCAGCTAGGAGGATACCTACGTAATGTCTCATTGTAAAGACTGTGTCTTTGACTGGGCACTGGGCACCAATGGCCTAGTTTTGCCTCGAGTTTCTGTAGTCTGCCTGTGATTGATGGATGCACCACTGGACTACAATACCTGATCTTTATCAATAGATGGTTGTGTGTTCAAATCCCAGTCTGGAGCACTATTTCCAGGCTGACACTCCCAGGGAGTGCTGCTCTCTCAGAGGAGCTGTCTTTTGAACAAGAGATTAAACTGAAATCTTGTCTTCTCTCTCAGGTTGATGTGATAGGTCCCATAGCCATTATTGGGAGGTGGCTCCTTCCTTCAACCAACATCACTCAGAGCAAATTCGCTAATGTGTGTGTGTGTGTCTGCGTGTGTGTCTGTGTGTGTCTGTGTGTGTCTACGTGTGTGTCTGCGTGTGTGTGCGTGTGTCTGCGTGTGTGTGTCTGTCTGTGTGTGTGTGTCTGTGTGCGTCTGCATGTGTGTCTGTCTGCGTGCGTGTGTGTGTCTGTCTGTCTGCGTGCGTGTGTGTGTGTGTGTGTCTGCGTGCGTGTGTGTGTGTCTGTCTGTGTGTGTGTGTCTGTCTGTGAATTTGTTCAGTTAATGTTTGGACGGGGCGGGGTTCAGCTGTGTAGGAACAGAACCTGCGATTCAGATAATGTGATTATATTAATATTCAGGATATTTCAATGTGATAATATCATTTCTGTCTCTCCAATTTACAACCACCTGATCACCCAGCAATAGTCCACAGAGGCTATAGTACAGTAGAGAGAGAGTACACTGGCCCACACAGGACTCATAGTTAGGGCTTGCCCAGTATTTGGAAACCAGTGGGTTGTGCTGGAACCAGTGCAGAGGGCAGATGGCGAGGTGGAGCTGGGAACACTGAGTCCTTCATTCCTGCAAGGGGGAAATGAAAAGAGAGTCCCATAGGTGCAGCACAGTATGATCCCAAATGGAATGGGAGTCAGAGAGAAAGCAGCAGGAGATTACATTCAGTGTTAAAAAACCTCTCTGCTTAATAGCTCACTTTCTGTGTGTGTCTGTGTGTCTGTGTGCGTACGCGCATGTGTGTGTGTCTGTGTGCGTACGCGCGTGTGTGTGTGTGTGTGTGTGTGTGTGTCTGTCTGTCTCTGTGTGTGTGTGTGTGTCTGTATGTCTCTGTGTGTGTGTGTGTGTGCGTGTGTGTGTGTCTGTGTGTGTGTGTGCGTCTCACTTATTGCCATGTCTGGTTTTGTCTCCATTCTTATTACACCAGTCTTTCTGTTTATCTTTTTCTCTCTGTCCCCCTTTTTCGTTTCTATTTCTTATCCCCGTGACTATCATTCTTTTTCTCCTCTCTCTCTTTCTCCGTCTGCCTTGCTGAATTCATTCAGTGTCCCTGTGTGTCTGAAGGTCCTGTATCTGTTTCCCTTCTCTCTGTCTGCCTGCTTCAGTCTCCCTCGTCCTCTGTGTAAAATCCCACAACAACAATTAACTCGAGGATTAATTTATTGTTTGTTTTGGTTGTGTCGTGTTCACTTTGACCTTTGACCACTTCACTCGATGTGATAAAGATTCTCCCTGCGTCTGTGCCATTCCTAATGTGGGTGAACACGGGAACTGATCTTATCCTTCGTTTATCCTGACATTTTCTCCTTTTGTTGATGATGAACCAATATTAATGATCAAGTTGAACCCATCACTCTGAGGAGGGATGTTGAACTCCTCCTGCATGCAATGTTACTGGTCACTTTAAGTGGCCATTTTAATGAAGATCCAGATCTCCCAAAGCTGCCTGCCCTAATCGAAGCTAGCTTGGATCGAACTCCCATGAAAACTACAGGCGGTTCTGCCTGTGTTGTCACTCAGACCCCTACTGTGTCACCATTACAGCAGGTAGCACTGCCCACTCCCGTGGTTTAAGAATATATTGCAAGCAGACAGCCCAGCGCCTCAGTGAGGGAGTGCCACACTGTCCATCTGTTAGATCAACGGGGTCTATGCCTGTGTCAGGTGAATGGATGAAACCTGAAGGGCAAGGTTTCAGAGAGGAGTTGGGGGAGTGATGGGTGAGTAGCGATCCCTCAACAAGTAGCATGGGAAAGAGAACTCTATACCGTTAGCTCTGCTTGTGGGATCTTGCTGTGTACAAATTGGTTGCCACAATTCCCACATTATGTCAACACTTCAAAACTAAAACAATGTCATTGACTGGAATCGACTTGGGGATTGGGCGGGTAGGAGGGGCACTGATTGGCTCGATAGCATGGAAGCCCCTAATTGCAACCCCTCCCCAACACACTTCTTATACTTCACTGACAGCCCCTCCTCACACTCACACCCCCACCCACAGCCCCCACCCCAATCACACCGCCATCTCCCCACACTCTCATTCACCCCTCCCCCAAGTCCCCTCTCACTCCCGTCTACTCTCGCGGCACACCCGCATGCCACCCCCCCACCCCCCCCCCCAGCAAACCAGCTTGCTCTGACCCAGGGCTTGCAACAATGTTCAGTTCTCGGTATGGGATGAAGGTGGGGAAAGGCTTGAAGGAGCAAGCTCTACAGGGGTTAGCAAAGGGGTCAATGGGCTGAATGTCTTCATTTGCCTCCATAAAAGGTGCTATAGAAATGGGAGAACTCCCTCTCTGTTTATGAAATGTTCAAAAACGAGATTATGAGTGCTCTGTCAGTTTATTGACCTGCGTTCATGGTGGAACCCCATGATAACTGATCTGATCCCCAGTGGCGATTTGTGTTTGTGACTGAATCCCCTCTCACCCCCTGGTTTGGTTTGTGTTTCAGCCCCGAGTCCCTGTGAGCTCAGCTGTTTGGCCAAAGGGCAAAGGTTTTACTATAATTTCGGGCGGGTGCTGGACGGGACAAAGTGTGAGGCTGGTTCCAACGGGATATGCATCAACGGACAATGCCTGGTAAGTGGCGATCGGTGGTGAGAGGGTGCAGGGTGAGCTGGGTGAAGGGAAGGTCACTCCTGGACAGTGCTGGAGACTGACATTATCCAGTGACTAACTCCAGCTGGGGCCTCAGTGTGAACCATGGGCACTCCTCACATTGGCATGCCAGCTGGGGCCTTAGTGTGTCACAAGGCAGGATGTGGTGGTCCTGACTCCTGCTCCAAGGACCAAGCGCTAAATCCAGGCTGACGTTCCGAGGGAGTGCTGCACAGTTTTTTGTTTCTTTATTCGTTAACGGGATGAGGGCGTCTCTGGCTGAGGCAGCATTTATTGCCCATCCCTAATTGCCCAGAGGGCAGCTGAGAGTCAACCACATTGCTGTGGGTCTGGAGTCACATGTAGGTCAGACCAGGTAAGGATGGCAGTTTCCCTCCCTAAAGGATATTAGTGAACCGGATGGGTTTTTCCGATAATCGACAATGGATTCATGGTCATCATTAGACTCTTAATTCCAGATAAATTTATTGAATTCAAATTCCATCTGCCCGTGGCAGGATTCAAACCCAGGTCCCCAGAATGTTACCTGAGTCTCTGGATTGACAGCCTAGCAATCGCCTAATGGTACTATTGTCAGACGAGCTGTCTTTCAGATGAGATTGGGCACAGAAGGAGATGCAGTTATCGTCTCAGGTAGATGTTAAAGATTCCACGTCACTCTTTTGAATCAGAGCAGTGTTACGGTTTGTTTTTATAACGTAATCAACATTACAGAAACATTACCTCATCGCTGTTTGTGGGAGCTTGCTGTGCACAAATTAGCTGCCTAATTTCCTCTGTTCCAACAGCGACCTCACATCAAAGAAATAGCTCATTGGCTGTAAAGTGCCTTTGGGACACTGTGAAAAGAGTGAGTTCTTTTTAAAAGTTATATTCTGGGCCCTGTTCCACATCTTTAATCTCTGAGCTATTTTTAACAAACGGACAAGGCGCTCCAGAAAAAATATAAACCGCAGAAAAACAATTTGTACAAAAGGGCAGGGCTTGAGGTGATGGGCCAGCTCTGAGGCCACTGGCTGCCCATGAGAAAGCTGCTGGTGAGGCCAGGCCAGGCCCACTCCATCAGCCTGACATGGCCCACATCAGAAGGCAGGACCAGAGCAATTGCAGGCCCCTGTCTTCAGGCTCCCATCTCCGGGGAGAATGGGATTGTGTTTGGCCCAGCAGTGAGCTTCCAGTTTATTCCTTCATACACTATGAAGCCGGTGTTTATTTTCCATCCCTAATTGCTCCTGAAAGGGGTTTGCAGTTAAAGAATTATGTTTAAGTCAGACCAGACAAAGACAGCAGATATCCTTCTCAAAAGGTCATTTGTTGTTTTATGACAATTTCCTGGTGGTTTCATTAACACTTATTCCATTGTATATACACTCACTTCACCTGCTGCCATGGTGGGATTCAAACCCTTGGGGCCCACTGGATTAGCTCCCTGAATGCCAAGTCCAGTGACGTTACCACTGTGCCACCATCTCCCTGTCTGGGCCCTTGTCAAATAAAAGGGGAAACAGCAGTTTTGACTCAGAGTAAAATTGGCCTTTACAGTAACCCACATTCCTATCGCTCTACCATTGGTGATCAGCTGCCTGGGCCCTAAGGTCTGGAATTCTGTCTTTATACCCCTCTGAGCCCCCCTTGAAATGCCCCCTCAAAACCTTTTATCTTGGCCTAAACTGTTGGTCACCTGTCTGCCTATTTTGTACATATAGCTTTTATTCATTCATGGGATGAGGGTGTCACTGGCCAGGCAGCATTTATTGCCCATCCCTAATTGCCCAGAGGGCAGTTAAGAGTCAACCACATCACTGTGGGTCTGGAGTCACTTGTAGGCCAGACCAGGTATGGATGGCAGCTTCCTTCCCTAAAAGATATTAGTGAACCAGATGGGTTTTTCCTGACAATCGACGGGATTCTTTAATTCCAGATGTTTATTGAATACAAATTCCACCATCTGCTGTGGCGGGACTTGAACCTGGGTCCCCAGGATATTACCTGGGTCTTTGGATCAACAGTCCAGCAATAACACTACAAGGCCATCGCCTCCCCTATTCAAGATCAAGTTTTGTTGGATGAGACTCCTGTGAAGTGCTTTGGGATGTTTAAGTAGGCTATATAAATGCGGATCCACGAGCGGAGCATTGTATCAAACAGGGACGTCCCCAAGGCGTCAGTTCTATTTTCCTGTGAATCGATTCTCCAACCCCCCATCACTGAGTGAACTGTCTGCTGGATTCTGTGATGCCCCTCACTGCTCCCCCTTCACTTTTGCTACTTTACATCATCCATCCACATCCCCTTACTCCTGCTCCCCGCGCCACCACCCCGCCCCCCCCACCCCCCCAGCAAGAGACAGCTCCCTCAGGAGAGACAGAGAAGAAACTGGATGGACAAAAAGACCGGAAAGGGAGAGGTGATGCTGCCTGGCCTGCTGTGATCCTCCAGCTCCACACTGCGTACTCTCTGTACCATAGTGTGATTGGAAAACATTTACTCCAGGTCTGATCTGACCAGTGCTCTGTGCAAATATCACCTCAATTCCATTCTGTTGCCATCCCAGCTCTTTGCAGGTAAAAGCCATCATTCCATAAGACTTTTGAATTACTGTTTCAATTTGTAGACGTTATGACACATTCCATGGGAGGCTTCAAAAGAGAGCTGTTTATAGATTTGAAAGGGATAAAATCAGAGGGCTACAGGGATAAGGCTGGAGAGTGGGACTAGCTGAGGAGCCGGTACAGACAACAATGGATTGAATGGCCTCCTTCTGTATCGTAACATTCGATCTCTGGAGCAGAAGTGACTTGAATCTGAGCCTACAGGCTCACAGATGGGGACACTGCCACTATGTCACGAGAGGTCCTATTTGGATTCACTGGGTATAATGGCCTTTAGTGCTGTGTGGACATGTCCAGTAGACATCCTGAACCTAGATTTTGACAATAAAGGATGGTTCCAGTTGGTTAATCCCGTGCCACCACTCCCCCACCCCACCCTACCCCCCAACCACCTCCCTCCTGTTTAGGGAATGTTCTCTGCTCTATTTGTGGACACATCTTTACTCTGACCCAGTACAGGGCTGGGACACTGGCTGGTTCCCTTGGGATGTGGGTGCTGGGGGACTGGATCCACCTGGTGGAGGTGTCAGGGATGTCCTGCTGACCTCTTCACTTTCCCTCTTTCTGTTCCGGTGATGTCTGATCTCCAAAGTGAATCTGCTGCCCTGTGTAATGACCTTCTCTCGTTCAGGCAGTGGGCTGTGGTGCTGTCCTGGGATCAGAGCTGAAGGAGGATGTGTGTGGAGTGTGTGGTGGCAGGAACAACACATGTCAGCGATTTCAGAGCGTTTTCATCACTCCCCATCTCCCCCCTGGTGAGTGTCGGACATTCCCCTAAAGGATTCAGGGGCAGTTCCTTAACCCAGTTGTGTGTGCGTGTGTGCGTGCATGTGCATGTGCGCGTGTGCATGCGTGTGTGTGCGCGTGTGCGTGCACATGTGTGTGCATGCACATGTGTTTGCGTGAGTGTGAGTGTGTGTGCATGTGTATGCGTGAGTGTGTGCGTGAGTATGAATGTGTGTGAGTGTGCGTGAGTGTGAGTGTGAGTGTGTGTGTGTGTGTGCGTGCACATGTGCATTCAGTGTCAGTTTGTGTTTTGTTTCTGTGTAAACCTGTCTCGAATGTGAACAGAGCTCTGTGCTTTGTCAGAGATAATAGGTACTGCAGATGCTGGAGATGCTGGAGAATCTGAGATAACAAGGTGTGGAGCTGGATGAACACAGCAGGCCAAGCAGCATCAGAGGAGCAGGAAAACTTGACATTTCGGGCCTAGACCCTTCATCAGAAATGGGGGAGGGGAAGGGGGTTCTGAAATAAATAGGGAGAGAGGGGGAGGTGGATAGAGGATGGATAGAGGAGAGGATAGGTGGAGAGGAGGCAGACAAGTCAAAGAGGCGGGGATGGAGCCAGTAAAGGTGAGTGTAGGTGGGGGGGTAGGGAGGAGATAGGGGGGAGGTCCGTCCAGGGAGGACGGACAGGTCAAGGGGGCAGGATGAGGTGGGAGGAAGGTCAGGTTAGGGCGGCAGGGACGAGCTGGGCTGGTTTTGGGATGCGGTTGGGGGAGGGGAGATTTTGAAGCTGGTGAAATCCACATTGATGCCATTGGGCTGCAGGGTTCCCAGGCTGAATATGATTTGCTGTTCCTGCAGCCTTCGGGTGGCATCACTGTGGCATTGCAGGAGGCCCAGAATGGACATGTCGTCTGAGGAATGGGAAGGGGAGTTGAAATGGTTCACGACTGGGAGGTGCAGTTGTTTGTTGCGAACTGAGCGCAGGTGTTCTGCAAAGCGGTCCCCAAGCCTCCGCTTGGTTTCCCCGATGTAGAGGAAGCCACAACGGGTACAGCGGATGCAGTATACCACATTGACAGATGTGCAGGTGAACCTGCTGTGTTCATCCAGCTCCACACCTTGTTTTCTCTGTGCTTTGTCTGTCCCTTTCTTCCATTATCTGTGTGGATTTATTTTGGTGAATGTCTTTGTGTGTCTCTGTCCCTGTAAGTGTATCTGTGTGTGTGCATATCTCTCCCTCTGTGTGTGTGTGTGTCGCTCTCTCTCTCCCTGGGGATACCCATCTCTCAGTCTCTCTTTGTGTCTTTGTCTCTGTCTCTGTGTATGATGTTTGATGAATTTCTGACACTCACTTGGGTTCCTTCTCCCTTCAGGTTCGTTGCAGTATAATGAGGTCACCACGATCCCAGCCGGTGCCACTTACATTAAAGTGACTGATAAGAGCAGCAATTATCTGGGTGAGCAGTTATCAATTTAATATGTCGAATCTTCAGCGTACTCTCAACCTCACAATCCAGACTGGATTTAAAACCAAAATTAGGCAGGCAACTGTCTAACAAATTCTGAAGGAGAGCCACACTGGACTGGAAATGTGAACTCTGTCTCTCTCTCTCTCTTCAGACGCTGCCAGACCTGCTGAGTTTCTCCAGCACACTCTGTGTTTGTCTCTAACAGGAGGTTGGTGGGTTTCTGGGAGGGCCATTGGTTACAACTGCCTTCTCTTGCATGGAGAAGATGGGTCAAGTCTGAGGTAGCTGTGTTACCCACCCCCCCAACCCCGACATCTCTGCCCCAACCCAGGGGTAAGTGAGTTTGTGTGTCATGTTCAGGGCCAGACTGGGGCGACCCCCAAATTAAGAACGAGGCTCTGGCACTCCACAATCCCAATGTCAGGAAGAGAGACTGCAACTGATGCCATTCCCCAGGCTCCTGCCCAGATTGGGGAAGGGCACCTGCCTCGCTGTGGGGTACACTCAGGAGCCCGGATTCCCAGCCACACCCTGTCCCTTTAGCAGGAGAAGGTGTGAATCACAACAGAGCACCAGTGGCAAGAACTGTGCCGCCCCTCACCCTATTTCACAGCTAGAGTATAGGTTCCTCTGCTCAATCGGTTTAACCTGTTGAACCCCTGCAGCTCTGCAGAACAGAGACTACAATTACATCATTAACGGGAACTTGGCCATTAACTGGCCAGGCACGTACACAGCAGCTGGGACTAAAGTCCACTACAGACGATCAGCAGATCACCGAGAGAGCTTGGAGGCTGTCGGGCCCACAAAGGAGGATCTACATCTGATGGTAAAAATCACAGCCAACACTTTCTCTTTGCTCAGTGCTGAACTGGAGACTCGCCAACCTCTTCCCACCCAGGACTTCAAACTCATGCATTACCTCTCCTTCCTTGCTCTTTCCTGTATCCCCTCCCCAGGCACACTCACACGCAGACACACACATATGCGTGCGCGCGCGCGCACACACACACATGCAGACACATGCATGTGCGCACACACACATACATGCAGACACATGCATGTGTGCACACACAAGTACACGCAAATGCACACAGGCATAGGTGCACACACACAGACAAGCACACAGAGGGACAGAATCACACACACATGTGCACACAGACATGAACATACACATGCACAGATACACACACCCACACACATACACATGCGCACGTACACATGCGCACAGACACATACACAGATGCACACAGATACACTGATATACACAAACACACACACACACAGACATATGCACATACACATGCATGTATATACACACATGTAAATGCACACAGAAACATGCACACAAACATAGACACACGCACACACATAGAGATACACAGATGCACACACAGACACGTACACACATAGACACACGCATGTATACAGACACTCACTCACGCGTGCATGCATATACACATATGTACACTCACACACAGGCACACATGGAAACACAGACACACACAAACATACATGTACACAGACACACACAATCAAAAGCAACTTAAAAGCCACGTTTGTCCCCTCTAACTCCTTCGATTCTCCCTGAGGCACCTCTCCCTGCAGTTCCTGTAATCGATGCTCCCATTAGCGCTGACAGAGCAGCTGGGTGTAACCCAGTGAGGCACTGTTACCCATCGCAGGGGTAACAGGACGGTGGGTGTGGGCCAAGCCTCCAGGTGTCCCTCTGGAATGTTCCCCGCAATGTGATTTGCTGATTGAAGATGGCCCATTCTCACGTTCTCTGCCCCCTCCACAACCCCAGAACGTGGTCTACCCTCCACCCGGGTCTACTTTCCAGCCTTCATTCAGTGTGTGAGGATTGGACATCACAGGAGGAGACCATTCGGCCTATCGTGCTCATACTGGCTCTGAGGGATCGTTCCAATCAATGCCCTTCCCCCTACCCATGATGTCCTCTCCACCACCACTCCTTTCTCATTGCTGAACATTTATTTTCTCTTGTTTCAGCAAATTTATCCCATCCCCTTTCAAAGGTGACTACTCTGCCAGCCTTTCAGCACAGTGTGTTCCAGGTCACAATGACCCACTCTGTCCAATAAACCCATCCCCTACCCCACCTGCTCCTGCTTCTTTTCCCAGTCACTTTAAATGTGTCTCCTCTGGTTTCCCACTCTCTTGCCAGTGGTTCTTTGTAAAGGAAAAGCAGACAGTCCAGGGGGCAGCACTGAGGGAATGCGGCTCTGTCTGAGGGGCTGACTGTCACATCATGCACTGTCTGTCAGTCCTCTCAAGTGAGTACAGAGGATCCCACCATCACAATTTCCTAGAAGAGTAGAGGAATTCTCCAGGACCAATATTAAAGAGAGGTGGTGGTAAAATGTCACTGGGCTAATAATCTAGAATCCCAAGTTAATGTTCTGGGGACATTGGTTCAAATCTCACCATGAGAGATGTTGGAATTACAAGTTTAAAAGACAATTTAATAAATAATGATGGCTATGTAACCACAGTTGGTTCTTGTAAATACTGGGTCACTAATGCCTTTCAGGGAAGGAAGTCAGCTGTCCTTGGCCTATGTGTGACTCCAGGCCCACACCAATGTGGATGGCTGAGCTGAGACCAGTTAGGGAACAGGCGATGAATGCTGTGCTCCCATTTCCCGTCAGCAAAAATAAAAGCATTGAACTTCACAAAGACAGACCATCAGTGTCTGTGGGCTCTTGCTGTGCGTGGGTCGGGTGCTGTGTGTTTCTGACACCAGTAGGTACATTTCTGTAGTGATTGGAAGGAGGTTGGCCAGGTAGATCTCATTGACTGTGAGTTCCCTGATTGGGACTGTTAACCCGGGTCAATCAGGGAGCCCTGGCTGACAGTTATAAACAGGAATCTCAGGGATTCTCCCCACTCTCGGGACTTGCTCTGAACCAGCTGGTCAGAGTCCATGTACTGTGCATGTATAAATAAAGGATGGTGCGATACCAGAGTTATTTCAATTTCCAAAAAACATTCCAGAATAGGAAGTTTTGAGATTGTTAAAGACTCGATTTAAAAGGGAGTTTTATCTTAAATCTTTCTGCAGGTTCTGTCCATGGAGCAAGACTCTGGGATCAATTACGAATACTGGCTTCCCAATGATCGGTACCGGCTGTACCACGGAGACCACAATGTTCTGAGAGGGGCACACCATGCGGTGGTCCACACATCTCACTCATTCTCACTGACATCGCCAATCAAGCCCACCACCCTCGCCATGACGACTACCCCCATCTCAGGTGGGTTCCTGCACCAATCGGAGTCTCCAACACTGCTCATGCTTCACCGCCTTCGAATGGCCAATCAGAAAGGGAACAGGCATTTTGTTATCCAATCGGATTCACTTTTGATTATTTTGGAAGCAGCCACTTTATTCGCTGTCCCCAAAAAAGTTACCAAAAAGAATTGTAATTGTAAAATCAAGAGCGTCTGGCTGTGACTCTCCCGCAGTTCCAGGAGGTTGAAGCCATTGGCTATCGCTGTCACGTGGGCATCTTCCTCTCGGATTCACCTTGCATATAGGCAAAGATCAGTTTGAGGGATCAGTTAGGGAGCTTACTAACAATAAAACTTCTCTGAGTAGATCCCTTCAGCCCAAGAAATCCACCATAAAATGGTACTTTTCTGCACAAGCCATTTTGTCAATTGCATTTGTATAGCACCCTCATTGAAATAAGATGTCCCGCAATGCTTCGCAGAAATGATGGGTATCAAGGGATGTGCAAGAGAATTATAGAATCCCTACAGTGTGAAAAAAGGCCATTTGGCCCATCAAATCTGCATCCCACCCAGATTCACCACCCCCCCCAACCTCACAATCCTGCATTCCCCATCACCTATCCACCTAACCTACACATCCCTGGACACTATGGGACAATTTAGCATGGCCATTTTACCTAGCCTGCAAATCTTTGGACTGTGGGAGGAAACCAGAGCACTGGAGGAAATCGACACAGACACAAGGAGAATGTGCAAACGTGGCAGTGAACCCATATCCCTGGCATTGGGAGGCAGCAGTGCTAACCACTGAGCCACCACGCTGCCCTCTCAGAGGCTGCAATTGGTGGAGCTCATCCTTGTTCTGTAAAATGGGAAGCAGGGGGTGAGTAAAATTGTTGAGACCAGCAGAAATTGCGAAGTGATGTCTCTTTGGAATAAACGGAGCTCTCTGTTCACCGTTTATACAGATTTGAGGAATAAGAGGAGGGGTGATGATATTTGCAGATGGTATGACATTGGACATGTTGAGGTGATGATGTGGAGGACATCAAATATATCAGGAGATGAAGAGGCGGAGTGACCAGATTGATTAACAGAAATGTAAAGTGCGAGGTGATTGGTTTAAGTTCAGAGGAGTAAGAAAAGTCCCTTTTCCTACAAAAAGTGAGGGACCATGAGGTAGAGATGCAAAATGGTTTGGAAGTGCAAGCACATGCATGACTGAAACCAAGGAGATGTAGGAGGATTCTTTCTGCAACGAGAGGAACACTCGAGAAGGAACGGTCTCCCATTAAAGACTAAGATGAAGTGGTTATTTTTTCCTTCTCTCAGGCAGTCACCAATGTTTGGAATTCTCTTCCCCAGAGATCTTGGAGGATATGCAAGGCTGAGTTGGACAGATTCTGGATTGGAAAAGGGAATCACAGGGATTGGCCCAAGCTGGGGAATGTGGGGTTAAGGCCATAATCAGATCAGCCATTAGGCAGCATTGTGGACAGTGTAGATGATCACATAAAATTACAAAGGGATGGGTGACCGGACAAAACTGCGCCTTATGGATTTCAATGTAAGAAAGTGTGAGGTTATCTATTTTGGACAGTAAAAGGATAGATCAGAATACTTTCCAGAAAGTATTAGGTTACATACAATGGATTTCCAAAGATAAGTGCGTGAATAGGACAGGTTTGGAGGGATACGGGCCAAAAAGGCAGGTGGGACTAGTTTAGTTTGAGAACATGGTTGGCATGGACTAGTTGGACCAAAGGGTCTGTTTCCATGCTGTATGGTTCTGTGACTCTAAGTTGGTCAGGCCACAAAAATGCAAATAAAGTACTTAGGTCCACTCCAGAGTCAGAGTTATACAGCACTGAAACAGGCCCTTTGGTCCAACTCGGACATGCTGATGAGATATCCTGAATTAATCTAGTCCCATTTTCCAGCATTTGGCCCATAAACCTTTCCAAAGTAGGATGTATAGAACGGGAGCTGTAGGAAGGCTGGGAATCTCCTTTAAGTCCTGGGCAATATTTGTCTCTCCAACAGCAAACTCTAACTGAGTATCCAGCCATAATCATATTGCCCTCGTGTAGAGAATTGCTGGAGAAACTTAGCAGGTCTGGCAGTATCTGTGCAGAGAGAAACAGGGTGTTTGTGATAACAAGGTGTGGAGCTGGATGAACACAGCAGGCCAAGCAGCACCATTT
>JAHRHZ010000080.1:21099678-21109678 GCA_024137785.1 Ginglymostoma cirratum | reverse complement strand
CACACACGCGCGCGCACATGTGCACACACGCACGAACACACGTGCGCATATACACATACACATACGCACACGCACAGACACAAACACACACATGCACACACACACGCACACAATCGCACACATTCACACAAACATACACGCCCTCACGCTCACACAGACATACATACATGGACACAGGCACAGAAACACACAAACATGCGTGGAGACACACGCACACACACGCTCACGCACACATACACACACACAGGCACACACACATATGTATACACACACAGACACACATGCATGTACACACACATAGAGTCTCTCTCTCTCACACAGACGCAGATACACACACACAGAGTCTCTCTCTCTCAGACAGACGCACGCATACAGATACACATAGACAAACACACACGTATACACACACAGACACACATGAATATATACACACACAGACACATATGCATGTATACACACACACAGTCTCTCTCTCACACATACGCAGACACACAGAGTCTCTCACACAGACGCAGACACACACACAAACACACACACACACACACAGAGTCTCTCTCTCACACAGACACAGACACACACACGCACAGACACAGACACACACAGACACAGACACACACACACACACTGATGGGAGCTGTCATTAAGAGGACGCTGAGTCAGCCTGCTGACTGCTCATTCCAAGGAGCTCTGGGACAGGAGGCTGTTGTTCTAATCGCTGACACAGACACAGCTGGGAACTGGAGATCAGGCTCCTCCATCACTGGATCCTGAATGCATGTTAATCCTTTAAAATCTGGCTCCCAGGTTTATCAACATACAGAGTGTTGACCTTTTTATAGAAAAGCTGCGGGAGAGGATATGGACCAGTAGGCACGGGAAGCTGGCTAAAGAGGATTAAACATGTCAGCTCCACTTATAGTTAGTGAACATAAGGCACTATCTGCTTGTTGTGAAGGACAGACTGCTCCCAAGTTTCTAAGTTACGTCTCCAATTCTTAACGAATGGAAGATACATGTACATAGCACCTCTCATGACCCGGAGAGGTCCCAAAGCAAAGCCTCACAGTAAATAAAGACTTTTGCAAGTTTAGTCACTGTTGTCCTGGAGGCAATTTTGCACACAGCATTAATGCTCAGTTAATCATAGAATCCCTACAGTGCAGGGAGAGGCCATTCAGCCCATCAAGTCCACACCAGCCCTCTGAAGAGCATCCCACCCAGACCTAACTCCTACCCTATCCAAGCATTTCACCATGGCTAACCCACCTAGTCCGCCAATCCCTGGACACTATGGGTAATTTAGCATGGCCAATTCACCCTAACCTGCACATCTGACTGTAAGAGGAAACTGGAGCACCCGGAGGAAACCCACGCAGACACAGGGAGAATGCGCAAACTCCACACAGACAGTCACCTGAGGCTGGAATCAAACCCAGGTCCCTGGTGTCATGAGGCAGTAGTGCTAACCACCGAGACACCATGCCACCCGCTGCCATAATGTATTTTTGACGTTGACAGGTCCCCTCTTCCTGCTGTTTTTTAATTAGTGGCATCAGTCCTGAGGGGGAAAGATAAAGGACCTCAATTTAACATCTCGCCTGAATGAAGGCCAATTATTATATATCACACTCAACGCTTCATGATGCCCAACCGTTCAATTGTACACCAATAATAATTCACCGCTCCTATGTGATTTACATTTCTCAACTGGCCAGGGACAAGCCATGAGGCAAACACAGAGAGAGTGCTGGAGAAACTCCGCAGGTCTGGCAGCATCCGTGAAGAGAGAGACAAGAGTTAATGTTTCCAGTCTGGTGACTCTTCAGAACTCTACCAGACTCAAAGTGTTAACTCTCTCTCCGCTTTCTCTGTTTCTGTTTCCGATTTCCAGCATCCACAGTATTTGGCTTTTATTATAGGAGTAAGCCCTAGGCAGATTCCTAGAATTCCTGAAGTTCAGAAGATTGGGAGGCGATCTCCTTAAAACATAGAGGATTCTTAAGGGGCTTGACTGGGTAAATGCTGAGAGGATGTTATCCCTCATGGGAGAGTCTAGGACCAGAGGGCACAGGCTCAGAATAATGTGGCACCAATTTCAGACTGAGATGAGGAGGGATTTCTTCTCTCAGAGGGTTGAGAGTCTTTGGAACTCCCTGCCAGAGAGAGCTGTGGGGGAAGAGTCCTTGTGCGTATTTAAGGCTGAGATAGAGAGATTCTTAGTCAGTCGGGGTTTCAAGGGAAAGGGCAGGAAAGTGACATGAGGAGTGTTGGATCAGCCACAATCCAATAAAGTGGCAGAACAGGCTGAGCAGCCGACTTTCTATTTCTGATGGTCTTTTGGCTCCAATATTTGTAATTCTGGATTTTTTTTCATCTTTTGTCAAAAACTCTTTTATAAAGCCTTTTACAGTAAGAGTGCCAAGTGAGGGTGCCTGTCCTTGGCTGAGGTACGTGAAGGTGCTGGGGTAGGAGGCAGGGTAAGGGAGATTGGGATGTGGTGTTTGGATTGTGACGAACCAGCCACACAATGAAGACAAAAGTGAACGTGATTCTGGTAAACATTTGGCCCAATCTTACCATCATATCATCTCCAAATAAGGTAATGTGTTCATGACTGAAAGAATGTTTCCAAATCTTCATCTTTTCAGATTCTTCTTGTTTATGCTCTCAGACAGAGGAAGGTATTTGGCAGATGTTCAGCGGCTGATTCCAGCCCGATAAACCAATCAGATCCCAGATTAATTGGTGATAGTGATTAACTTCCAAGAATTCACTGTTTTTGACAAGCTTTGTAAACTTTGCTCCAAAAGTATCTGTTAACGAGGAAAACCAGCTGCCTGGATGTGAGTTTCTTCAGCAGGAGAGGTGAGGAACGCTGAAGAATCCCATGGAAGGTTATGGTCTGGGAGACATAAACCTCTCCAATCTCAGTTCAAGTCTAGGCTCCCGGGGTTGACCCTGCTAATGAGGAGTAAAGTGAGATTAACTTTGATTATCCTAGCACCACCCCCTGTCAGGCTTTTTGACTGAACTACATGGTACTTACAGCATATCTACGAGATGCACAGCAGCAACTCACCAATTTTCCTTAGGCAGCACCTTCCAAACCCACGACCACTTCCATCTAGAGGGACAAGGGCAGCAGATACGTGGGAACACCACCCCCTGCAAGTCCCCCTCCAAGCCATTCACCATCCTGACTTGGAAATATATCGTCTCTCCTTCAGTGTCGCTGGGTCAAATCCTGGGCTTGCCTTCCTCAAAGTGCCTGTGTGCAGTGGTTCCATTTTCTCCAGGGCAATTATGGATGGGCAATAAATGCTGACCCATTAAAAAAATGACCCTCAATCTAGCTGGTGTTTATACGACTAGTGAGCTAGCTCCCATCCCTCACCCCAGCAGCACTTTCTCCTGTTCAAATACCCTATCACATGTTTGGTCTATTTTTGGAATATAGGAACAGGATTAGGCCATTCAGCCCCTGTTCCACCATTCAATCAGATCCTGGCGGATCTATGATCTAACTGCATAGACCTGCCTTTGGCCTATATCCCTTAATGTCTTTGCTTAACAAACATCTACTCCTTGTGAGTAGATGGGTGGCACGGTGGCTCAGTGGTTAGCACTGCAGCCTCACAGCACCAGGGACCAGGGTTTGATCCCACCCTCGAGCGACTGTCTGTGTGGAGTTTGCACATTCTCCCCGTGTCTGCGTGGGTTTCTTCTGTGTGCTCCAGTTTCCTCCCACGGTCCAAAGATACGTAGGTTAGCGTGGATTGGCCATGCTAAATTGTCTATAATGCCCAGGGATGTGCAGTCTGGGTGGGTTGGCAATGGGAAATGCAGGGTTACAGGGATAGGGTGTTGCATTGGGTCTGTGTGGGATGCTTTTTGAGGGTTGGTGTAGACGCAATGTCTCCACACTATAGGGATTCTATGAAGCACTTCCTAACATTTCTCCTTAATGTTCTAGTCCCAAACTTCTATAGAATACAAGGTGGAAAACAGCATTCTGTGGTGACTATTAAGGGGTTACATACAGGCAAAAAAAAATGTAAGTAGTGTGGAAGTGTTTCAGCTTCAATGTGCCTCTCCCAGTTCGAGGCATACAGGTAGCGAAATGGCATGGTAACTGACCCTGAAATTTACTCGCTTAATTCCAATTCTGATTTTCTCCAGAGCTGGCAGCAATTTCTTTCTCCCTCCTCTCCTATCAAACCCTTTCAGAATGTTAAAACCTCAATCAGCCTTTGCTGCTGATTAAGAAAGGAGGCTGCACAGTTCATTATGTCGTGTCGGTCACATGGAGGACAGTAATGTAAAAGGAACGAGGGAGCTTTGATCAGGATAATATGGAGGAAGTAGGCTCCAGCCAAAGACAGGGGTGTTGAGGACTGGGAGCAGAGGCTGATGAGCAGCAAGGGCTATGTTCCAGAGAATTGCTTCCCTGTTGTTGTCTCGTAATTCTTTGAAGTTTGCATCACATGCAAAGGGCGTTTGGTTTGCTAGCCTTCATTGCTTAGTCCTTTGAGTATAGAAGTTGGGACATCATCGTGAGGTTGTACAGGACATTGGGTGAGACCTCTCCTGGAATACCTTGTCCAGTTCTGGTCACCCAGTTATAGGAAGGATATTATTGAACTGGTGAGGGTTCAGAATAGCTTTACCAAGATGTGGCCGGGTATGGAAGGTTTGAGTTATAAAGAAAGGCTGGACAGGCTGGAACTTTTTTCACTGGAGCGTCGGAGGTTGAGAGGTGACCTTATGGAAGTTTATAAAATTATGAGGAGTGTGGATTCCCTAGGATGGGTGATTTCAAGACTGGGGAACATTTTTAAAGTGAAAGGAGAGGAATTTAAGAAAAAAACATGAGGGGCAATTTTTTGGGGTGGTTCACATGGAATGAACTTCCTGAGGAAGTGGTGGATGCAAGTACATTCACAATGTTTAAAAGACATTTGGATAAGTACATGAATAGGAAATGTTTGGAGGGATATGGGCCAGGAACAGGCAGATAGGACTAGTTTAGTTTGGGATTATGTTCAGCATGGAGTGGTTGGGCCGAAGGGTCTGTTTCCATGCTGTATGACTCTATGGCCATATGACTTGCTGATCGAATCCTTCACGGAAAGAGTTGTGAAGTCTCTCGATTGCTCCCTCTGCTGACCAGCTGCAGGAAGCTCTTTCCCAACATTTTCAATTGATTAACAGATGGGGGCAGCTGTGAAAGGGGGGATGAGTGCCAGGGGCATTGGCACAGTGCGAGTTATTTTAACGCTTCGCTGAACTGGTGCCAAAGTCAGCTTCAGAGTCCATGGCAACCCAACAATGTAAACATTCACTGCTAAAAATGGCTGCAATCTTTGTCTCCATTAGTAACACAATTGCAAAACCAAAAGAAACAAAAGGATTGCATTTCTGTAGCAGCTTTTTCAACCTCAGGAGGTGCCAGAAGCTTCAGAACCAAGCCATCGAATTGAAGTCAGTGCTGTCGTGTAGGAAATGAGGCAGCGAATTTGTACACAGCAAGTTTCTACAAGCAGGAGCCATAAAGGGCTCTCATTGGCACGGTTGCTCAGCTGCTCCAGAGGTGTGTCTGAACAGGTTGATTAGAAAATATGGCTCATCAACAGGAATGGGATAATGACCCAGGGAGATATTCCTTAATTATCTGTTCAGAAATATTTATTGCACGCCTGTGGAGCAGGTAGGACGTGATCCCCTGGCTCAGAGACAGAGACACTACTGCTGCACCACAAGAGTCCATTGAAGGTTAAATATGAGCCTCAGGACCCTGTTCTTTGGCAATGTTACCGAATCTTTGATCACCTCCTGAGAGATCAGGTAGGAGCTCGCTTTCCAGTCTGATTCCAAAGCAAAGGCACATTCTGTCTGAACTGCACCTCACTGGAAACTGACTGTCTGGTCATGATCACTTTGCTGTTTGTGAGATCTTGCTGTGCACAAAATGTCTGCTGCGTTTCTTACGAGGGGGACCCTTCAAAAGTACGTCAGTGGCAGTGAAGCAGCCAGGGACTTTCTGGGGATGTGTAACGTTCTATGTAAATGCTGGAAGGTCTCCGCTATAATGGGGGTGACCGGTCTCCATCTAGTTTCTAAACCTGATGGTGGGTTTCTCTTTCTGTCGGCATCCTGTAGGTAACTGCGGCAAGTGCCGAAGGGTTCGTGGAAAATCAAACCGCATCAGGCAGTACTGTGAGAGAGATTTTGGTGAGTCCTTTCTCCGATCGTTATTCTCTTTGTACAAACTGAAGGTCGTCCCTTCAGCCCAACCTCCCCCTGATCATTCCCACTGACTGGGCTTTCCCACTGATCCTGCACGGCTCAGAGCCAGAACTTGGAGTTCCGTGGCTGGTTTTCTCAAACACGTTCTCACTGCCTCACCCTTTGGAATGGTATGTACGAGTTTGAATTAGAATTAGATTTTATTGTCACATAGACTCAAATATAGGAATTCATGAGGACGATGAAAAGTGCACAATGTAGCTATTCTCCAAAAAAACACAGCAGGATATAAAGAAAACCAAAGGCAAGAAAAACATCCAGATCTTAAGGTCTAAGTCTTATCTCTGTAAAGGTTAGATGAGATATGATGGCTCAGCTGATCCTCAACTGCACAGAAAGAGTAAACGGTGACAGTTCCGTGAAAAGTTCCAACCTGGTTCATCGCCCAGTTCTCTGACAGCACCGCAGCTGTCTCTTATCCAGTTTACATCTTTGGGGTCCAGAGAGAGGGAGCTGTGCTGAGTCCCTGAACTCAAGTTGCTACACTGGGCTGGAGGTTGCAGAGAGCTGATGGGCAGAGTGACCATCCTGTGGGCGACAAAGGGAACAATCAGCCAAGGCCAGTACCCTGGCCCACGTGAGGGCACAAGCAGAGGGCAGGCTGGTGTGGGCAGATGGTGCATGAAATAACTCCACAGAGGCCGATATCCCATCACCAAGTCACCCTTTATTTGCACATGGAGAGTCCTTGACACAGATCCAGCTCTCTCAGAGCCAGCTCTCAGAGTGAGCAGAACCTCGGATACTCCTGTTTATATCTGTCACCCAGGGCTCCCTGATTGGACCAGGTTAACAGCCCCAAGCAGGGAACTCACATTCTATGAGGTCCATGTGGCTGACCTTGTTTCAGTGCCAGTGGCTTCACAGGAGATGCGGTGAGGTGCTGGAGGGGATGGTTGGTCCCAATGCAATGTGCATTGGGATTTAGCACCTTCAGGAAATCAGGGGGATAATGTTGGGTCCATTCGCAGGCTCAGCGGGGATGATATCAACAAGAATCATTGGGTAGGGGGCTCATGGGATTGAGTGAACTCTTGCTTTTACACTATGTGTGATACTGGCATCTATTCTCTTTAATGGGGAGGGATAATGAAGGGGTAAGTTCAAAGTGTGTAAGCAGCAACCCTACTGATATCCCCCTCAGTTTCCCAATGGGACAAGTAACATTCACACCAGATAAATGCCAGGCAAAGATCATCTCCAATAAAAGAGAATCTAACTACTTGACATTCAACGGCATTACCATCACTGAATCCCCCACTATTAATATGCTGGGGGCTACTATTGACCAGAAACTCAACTGAACACACCATACATTGGCCAAAAGAGCAGGTCAGAGGCTAGGAATACTGCAGCGGATTCGTCACCTTCTGACTCCCGAAAGTCTGCCCACCATCTACAAGGTGCAAGTCAGGAGTGTGATGGAATATGCCCAACTTGCCCCAACAACACTCAAGAAGTTTGACACCATCCAGGACAAAGTAGCCCACTTGATTGGCACTAGACACATATGCATCTACTCTCTACTACAGATGCTCAGTAGCAGCAGTGTGTACGATCTACAAGACGCACTGCAGAAATTCACCAAAGATCCTCAGACAGCACCTTCCAAACCCACGATAACAAGGTGTGGAGCTGGATGAACACAGCAGGCCAAGCAGCATCATAGGAGCAGGAAAGCTTGGCGTTTCGGGCCTAGACCCTTCATCAGAAATGGGGGAGGGGAAGAGGGTTCTGAAATAAATAGGGAGGGGGGGAGGCGGATAGAAGATGGATAGAGGAGAGGATAGGTGGAGAGGACGCAGACAAGTTGAAGAGGTGGGGATGGAGCCAGTAAAGGTGAGTGCAGGTGGGGAGGTAGGGAGGAGATAGGTCAGTCTAGGGAGGACGGACAGGTCAAGGGGGCGGGATGAGGTTAGTAGATAGGAGATGGGGGTAGGGCTTGAGGTGGGAGGAGGGGGTAGGTGAGAGGAAGGACAGGTTAGGGAGGTGGAGATGAGCTGGGCTGGTTTTGGGATGCGGTTGGGGGAGGGGAGATTTTATCTCTGATACACCTTCCAAACCCACGATCATTTCCATTTAGAAGGACAAGGGCAGCAGTTACATGGGAACACCACCCCCTGCAAGTCCCCCTCCAAGCCATTCACCATCCTGACTGACAAATGTATTATATATTCAGTGTCATTGGGTTAAAATCCTGGAACTCGCTCCCTAAGGGCATTGTGGGTCAACCCTCAGTACGTGAACTGTAGCAGCTCAAAAAGGCAGCTCACCACCACCTTCAGAAGGGCAGTTAGGGATGGGCAATAAATGCCGGACCCAGCCAGCAGCACCCTGCCCCACAAATGAATTTTAAAAATTGGACAGGTTCACAACAAGGTGGCTGGAGAAATGGTGCTGAATCTTCCAACTCTTCTTTCCTCCCAGCCTTGCATGTGAGGATTATTAATAAAAGAATCATCGGGCTGGAGACACGTTATGACGTTGATGTGCTGAAGGCCTACAAGAAAAGATTTGTTCTCTTAAGGCGGGAGTATCTGTGGGTCCCGAATACCTGTGACTGCCCCCGAATGGTCGAGATGAGGCAGTACGTGGTGATGGCACGCCGACATGTGAACTATGAGCGAACACTGAACCGGGTTCTGCTGGAGGCAGACAGCTTTGTCCGAAGGTACAGGCCTCGGGAGGACAGACTCATGAGGGGCCTGGATGGGGAGTGTGAGAAGCGGGGATACCAGCTCACACTTGGATAAGTATCAAGCCAGCCTCAATGGACTGTGTGACTGCTCCAGTGACTGTCTGCAGACTGAGTGTGAGAGATGGGGGTTGGGGGAGGCAGGGGAATGCAGTTGGGTCTCTGACACTTTACGGCAAACAGGGGATTAGGTGGCAGGCTTGCCTCAGACACTGCACACTCTCACAGAGATTGCTGCTGCTCTGTATAGCAGAGATCCCGCGAGCCAATCTGATCCATGGTTTTGGATGGCTCTGCTGGCTCCACATAGTGTCTAAAACCCAATCTCTGGGTGACTCACACACTCCAAGCTGTGTCATGAGTTCAATTGTTTTTTTGGCTCTACAGGAAATTTAGAGGGAAGAGAGTTGATGTTTTTAACACACGTCAGTTCAGTCTGGTCAAAGGCATGCTCAACGGATTGGGTTACAACTGATCGCTGTAGTTGGTCACTGCAACTGATCACTGCAATTGGTCACAGCCATCACTGTGATTGGTCACTGTGATTCATCTGTGCATTCACTGCAATTGATCGCTGCGATTGCTCACTGTAAGTGATTGTTGTAATCAGTGTTCTTGGTCACTGCGACTGATCATTTCTTGATCACTGTCATCACTGAAATTGATCACTCAAACCACTGTGATTGGTCACTGGATTGATCACTGCATTAGCTCACTGTGATTGATCATTTTGTAATCTCTGTGATTGCTGTTTGGACTGTGACTGTCCAGCTTGGAGTGGGCCTTAAATTACTGACATTACCATAAAGACTTCAGTCAGAGAGGATCCTACATATCTGAGCTTCAGAACAAACCCATGAGTTTACACAATAGGGTCACCTTTTGCATCATATGAATCTACTTTCAGGACCAGACTGATGAGAAAATGCTATCGGAGATAAAAGGTACTGCAGATGCTGGAGAATCTGAGATAACAAGGCGTAGGGCTGGATGAACACA
>JAHRHZ010000080.1:21086238-21099278 GCA_024137785.1 Ginglymostoma cirratum | reverse complement strand
CCAGAAGGGTCTAGGCCCGAAACGTCAAGTTTTCCTGCTCCTATGATGCTGCTTGGCCTGCTGTGTTCATGCAGCCCCATGCCTTGTTATCCCATGATGAGAAAATGCTGCCCACTGGTAACTGAGCTGAGAGATTGGATCTCTCTCACTTGCTTTCTCTCTGTATTTTGATCTAATACTGTCAGCTGTGTTAACACCACAGTCAGCCATGTTCTGTGGGTCTCGCCCACCCACTCCAGAGTCAGAGGTTCTGGGTTCAAATCCCTTCCAGTAACTTGAACAGGCTCAGGAGTAAAATACAGTTGGGGACACTGTCTTTCCCATAAAATGCTAAACAGAGACCCCTTCTGCCCTCTCAGGTGAAAGTGAAACATTCCACAACACCATATTGAAGGATAGTGCAGGTCTCCCTGATCAATAGTTATGCCTCAACTAATAATCTAAAACTGACTGAAAACAACAGTTAGAAGGGTCTAGACCCAAAACATCAGCTTTCCTGCTCCTCTGATGTTGCTTGGCCTGCTGTGTTCATCCAGCACCACACCTTGTTGACTCAGATTCTCCAGCATCGGCAGTTCCTACTATCTCTCTCGAAAACAACAAATACTGGCGATCACAGTGGGTCGGGCAGTATCCATGGAGAAAGAGCAAGCTAATGTTTCGAGTCTACAGTAAAGAGTCATTTGACTTGAAATATTAGTCTGCTTTCTCTCCACAGATGCTGCCAGACCCTGCTGTGATTTCCAGCATTTTTTTGTTTTCGGTACAAATTCCAGCATCTGCAGTAATTTGCATCTAAAACTGATAACAGTATGGGAGCTTGCTGAGTGTAAATTGGCTGCTTGTTTTCTACACTGTAACAGTGACCCCTACACTTCAAACAGAAGTGAACGTTGGTTAGAAAGCACTTGGAGATGGTCTCCCCATTATGGGAGACACTTCACCAACTTGTAAATCACAGTCCATGGAAATCCAGGTGATTTCCGTCGATCAGAAACCCCTTGAAAACGACACGGGAACAACAAATGGCAAAGTGAATCAGGTACGAGGATGTTGAAAATCCTTTTTTTAGATCATAAACTGTAAAAGTCATTAGACTGTGCCCTAACGTTGGACAGAATCATAATTTCAGAATTCTTAATTTCGTGGTGAGTGAGGGAGGAGGAGAGAGGGAGGAATGAGTGCTGCCTAAACACTTCAGGGATACGAAAGAACTTTATTCTGTTTCATCAATTTTTTTAAATAATCTGTTAATTTTGCCACAAAAATGAGGTTTTAAATGGTGACAGTTTAAAGATAGAGTTACGCTGTGTTAGAGGTTAAATATACAAATTCATGTAAATATCTATGTATACCTCAGAATATATTGAAGTATTTATTCAGAAACATATTTGATATCAGTAAATAATAATGTATTGCTGCCTAAATGTTAGAGATATTCAAATCAGGAGCAACTGAGGGAGGGGTCGAGGGGCAGAAGTAGATGGAGAGGGGCAGGGGGAGAGGGAGAGGAGTGGGGGAAACTGAGAGACGGGGAGAGGGGGCAGGGGGAGAAGGGGAGAGGAGCAGGAGCAAGGGACAGAAGCAGGGGGAGAGGAGGGGACAGAGGGAGAGGGGAGGGGGAGACAGGGAGATGGGGAGAGGGGCAGGGGAAGGGGGGAGAGGGGGATGGGGAGGAGAGTGGAGAAGGGGGAGAGGGTGGACGGTAGGGCAAGAGCAGCCAAGGGGACTGTGAGAGGCCAGTTCGAATGCACCAACAAATTCCTTACCTGAATTGTGTATTCTATGCTAAAATGTCGCATTCTCCAATTTTAACCTCACGTCTATCATGTTGCCAGCAAGAAAGAATTCAATAAATCCAGCAAATTAGAAGTGCTGTGTTTCGTTTTTGTCTGCACACATTCTCCAGTGAGGAAAAACAATCTTTAAATAATCTCTATTCCGCACCTTTTTAATGGGAGAAGTGAAGATTCTTGCCACAGTGAGTTTAAGAGGTTGAAAAGTAACATTGTGGCAAGTTATTGATTCCTGAGGGACCAATAGCAGCAACTTTCATTGTGGGCACGTTTAATACAATCCATTTCAAGCTCAGCATAAAGGAGCCAATGGGGCTTCAACCTGGGTCTCCTGGCTCAGAGGCAGAGACACTTCCACTGCACCATAACAGCCCTAAACCCAAACTTGTCAAACTTAGAACATCATGTCCAATATTAGATGTGAATCTGAGATTGGATAACACTTTCTAAGCAATCCTGATGTTGCTAAAAATGACATGAGCGACTGATTTAAGATGATAAATTGGGTTTGCAGTGTAGTTCACTGAAGCTTCATCTGTTCACTTACGATGCTGGTCACTTTCAATCAATCAAAAGACTAACAGTTAACTCGAATTAAGGCAAAATACCTCAGATGCTCAAAATTTGAAAAAAAAACCACAGAGAAACTCAGCATATCTGACAGCGTCTGTGGAGAGAGGAAAACATGAGTTAACATTTCGAGTGCGGTATGACTCTTCTTCAGATCTGAAAGATGTTGGAAAATAGGACTTTTTAAAATATTTTCGGCATGGGTGGAGGAGTCCATTTTTCTAAGTCAAAGACGTGCCTATGATTGCCAGTTATGCCTGAGGTTTTGTTGATATGTGGAACATTCCTTGTTCCAGTCCTACTCAGGCTCCCAACAACAAATCTTTCTCTGTTGCATCAGCAATGCATTTGATGTTGCGTCCTGCTCTCACCTGAAATTTGAGACATTAATCAGTTTTGTTCCCAATTTGCATCTTTCTCCTACCTTCACCCTGGTCCAACTTGGACTCTTCCCTTCCTTAACTTAACTGTTTCCATTTCTGTGGTAGGCTGACCACGAACATCCATTATAAGCCCACTGACTCGCACTGTTACCTCGATTACATCTCTTCATTCCCTGTTACCTGCAAGGATTTTGTTCCGTTCTCCCAGTTTCCTGATCTCTGTGCCATCTGTTCTGATGTTGCCACCTTCCACTGGGCTGCCTCTGACATGACAGCCTTTATCCTCAAGCAAAGACCACACTCCCATTGTGGTTGACAGGACCCTCAGTCTTGTCTGACCCATCTCCTGCACTTCTGCCCTCACCCCTTCTCCTTCTTCCCAGAACAAAAAGCTCTTACTTTCTACGCCACTGATCTCTGCGTTCAAAGGATCATCCTTCCCCAATCTTCCCTCCCCTCTGCTCCACTGTCAGCATTTGGCAAGGTTGATACCCTCCATCACAGCCTGGTCACCCTCCATCATTTCAAACATTTCCTCTCTTTCCCATAGTAACTACTCTCATCAATTCACCTCCACCGTCCTCACTGTCCAAGGCCCTAAAACATACCTTCCAACTGAAGCTATGTTTCACTTCTACTTCTTTCAATCTTGTGTACTGCGTTCACCGCTCACAATAGTTTCGTTTTCACTGACAGGACCAAACATAGACTGGGCGACTGTTTCACAGGACAACTCCGTCCTGACTGTAGGAATGACCCTGACCTCCCAGTTGCTTACCATTTCAATAAACCACCTTGCTCTCATACAAACATTTCTGTCCAGGGCTGCCTGCAACGTTCCAACAAAGCACCACATAAGCTCAAGGAATGCCACCTTACTTTCTGATTAGTCACACGTAGCCTCGAGGCCTCAATACCGAATTCAATTACTTCAGAAATTGACCTCAATCTCCATTTTTTTCACATTCACCTCCACCCACAGCCATGTTGTGTTTATGACTTCTTTACTTTGCACTCGTTAGAGAGAACCAGTTCTTTCCCTTTCACACCTTAATTTACAGCCATTTTGCATTTCATGTTTTCTTTCTCCACCATTCACAGCCCCTTTGTCTTCTGCATCGGTGCCTGTATACCATCTGTCCTTTTGGTTCTTCTCTGCCTTCATCAAAAGGATTTAAATAAATCTATTTTCCAAAACCTTTTTCCAGAACCTTTAGTTGTCAAGATGTCATACCAGACTTGAAACTCTAACTCTGTTTTTCTCTCTTTAGAGATGCTGCCTGACCTGCTAAGTTTCTCCAACATTGTCTTATTTTATTTCTTTACAGTTAACTATTTCAAACTGATTTTTAATGAGTAATGTGTTGAAGGGTTGTGAAGAACAAGCAGGAAAGTGGGGTTGAGGCCAAGATGAGATCAGCCATGATCGTATTAAATGGCAGAGCAGGCTTGAGGGGCTGAATGGCCTACTCCTCTTCCTAGCTCTTATATTCTTATATTTTTGGTACATTCTCCATGGCAACATCCATACAAATCTGAGTGCACTAGTCAAACCAATCTGAAACACTTTCTCATTCGGTATAAATTGCTGTTCCCACTGAGATTTGATATTCTTGCAATTCTGTCCTGATGACTAGAGTCATAGAGTCATACAGCATGGAAACAGACTCCAGTCCAACTTGTCCATGCTACCCAGATATCCTAAATTAATCTAGTGCCATTTGCCAGCATTTGGCCCATATCCCTCTAAACCTTTCCTATTCATGTACCCATCCAGATGCCTTTTAAATGTTGTAATTGTACCAGCCTCCACCACCTCCTCTGACAGGTCATTCCACACACGCACACCCTCTGCATGAAAACCTTACCCCTCAGGCCCTTTTTAATCTTTCCCCTCTCACCTTAAACCTATGCCCTGGGAAAAAGACTTTGTCTATTTACCCTATCTATGCCTCTCATGATTTTATAAACCTCTATAAGGTCACTCCTCAGCCTCTGATGCTTCATGGAAAAATAGCCCCAGCCTAATCAGCCTCTCCTTATAGTTCAAACCCTCCCACCCCAACAACATTCTTGCAAATCTTTTCTGAATCCTTTCAAGTTTAACAACAGCTTTCCGATAGCAGGGTGACCAGAATCAGACACAGTGTTCCAAAAGTGGTGTCAACAATGTCCTGTTCAGCTGCAACATGATTTCCCAACTCCTATATTTAGTGCATTGACCAATGAAGGAAAGTGTACCAAATGTCTTCTTCACCGCTCTGTCTACCTGTGACTCCACTTTCAAGGAAATATGCACTTGTACCCCTAGGTGCCTTTGTTCAGTAACCTCCCCAGGACCCACAAGATGAAAAGCTTCCATGTCATATGTCTCTTTTATAGCATTACTCACAGCTGTTTGTGTAAAACACCAGGACATGTGCAGCTCTGTTTGAGAGTCTTTGTCTGTGTGTCCCTGTCTATGAGTGTCTTGTGTCTACGTGGTTATGTGTGTGTGCGCCTGTGTGTGTATCTGTGTCATTATCAAGTCTGATCTTTCATTTGAAACTAGTTGAATCTTTGAACTCCTGGGCTCTGGACCCGAACTCAGCATCCTGGGGCTAACGCCAGTCCCCAGAGTGCAGTGTGGTGTCAGTGGATGAGCGCACTTTAAAATCCCACTGTTGTATTTTAGTTCAGCAGGAAACCTGCTCTTGTTCAAAGATAGCAAAGGCTGTGGGGTGTGATCAGGAACTCCAGCCTTGCCACAAGTTCACCAAATATCCAAAGATTTCAGGAATGTGAAGGCAGGTTATTTAACAGCCCAGCAGTTTAACTAGTAACCAATGGAGGATTATGCTGGTGAATGTAAATACCTGCTCTCTGAAGTGGATCTGTGTTATATGACGGAGAACAAAAGGGTAATCAATTACATGACCCACCCGTTGGAATATCAGTCACTGAAGCCCAGACAGAATCAACTCTATCAGGGGAGGAAGAAGTGGGGAGGAAGAGGTAGGGAGAAGCGGGGTGGGGGCAGAAACAGAGGAGCTGGGAAGGAGGTGGGGGCAGGGGAGAAAGAAAGAGCTAGAATAGCATTGTTGGGGCAAAGGAGGAGGGAAGGGAAATGAGGGGGAGAAGTCGGAGCAGTGTAATGGGGAAAAGTGATGATGGAATTCGGAAGGACAGCAAGGAAGAGCGAGGAGGCAGGGGAGGGAAGGAAAAGGATGAAGTGGAATAAAGTATTTAACCCTGTATATTTACCCCACAGTAACAGGAGGAGGCCATTCAGCCCTTCAAACCTATTAGACTGGATCAAGAGGAGGCCAGTCAACTCCTTCGATCTATTCTTCTGTGATCACGTTTTGTTATTTGGTGTTTTTGAGCATAGTTGCTATGGCCACTTAACGGTCATGGACATCCTGTGTCTGTTCAATTCCTGTGTTCCTTTGTGTTTTTTGAGGCATCACATTGAGGTGTGATGAACAGGAAGATTGTCTTTGGGGGCCATCATTCTCCCAACATTAGAAACTTGTCTCTGCCCCTCCCCGGGAGGCAGCCTTGCTTATCGATCTTACCTCTGGTAGTAAGTTAAACATTCAGGTGTTGTCGGGAAGCGTTAAGGTGAGCATGGGGTGGCTTTTATACAAATCCAGGGAACAGAAACAATACCAAAATGCATGATTATTGCATTTATGTGGTGCCTTCACATACCCAAAGCCCAACATCATTCTGTTCACCTCTGAGACCCTGCTTAAACTCCACCTCATTGACCCAGCTGTTGATCAGCTCAAACATTCCGTCACACAGGCTAGCTGTTAGGCTTTGTTTGCTTGTGCTCCTGGTGACATGTTAAAGGTGCTATATAAATTGAAGTTGTTCAGGCCTCAGCCAATAGCCCCTTCACTGTTTCAGAATCAATCACAGGCCAATTCGCTAACCAATTTACTCACAGGAAGGGCATAAAGAACCAACTCACATTTTCTTTAGGAATGTTGGCCTGGTACTGCCACAGTCAGGGGAACCCTCGCTCCTACTTTCCTCTCATCAGTGCCTCAGTGTCTTGCAGTGCCATGTTGAAACAGGAGCTGGTCATGGAATGGCAGAAATTGGGGTGTGGGTCTGTGCTATTCCTTTGACTGCCTCTGGGTGTATAAGATGGGATCTTACTCCCGTGCCCTCTTCCCTGTTGTCATTCACTCAGCCCTGTTTTATTGGCACCAGTGACCATTGGGATGCCAAGTGATGACAGAACTATTAGACCACTGGGTGCTTCACAACTGAGATTGCTCCAGTGTGAGGGATCACAGCCAGTGTGAGGTGTCAATAGCCAGTGTGAGGGGTCACAGCCATTGTGTGGGGCCAATAGCCAGTGTGAGGGATCACAGCCAGTGTGATGAGTCACAGCCATTGTGTGGGGTCAATAGTCAGTGTGAGGGGTCAATAGCCAGTGTGAGGAGTCACAGCCAGTGTGAGGGGTCAATAGCCAGTGTGAGGGATCACAGCCAGTGTGAGAGGTCACAGTCATGTTAAGGGTAATGGCCATGATGCACTCTGAAATAGAAAAAATCTGATAAACCAGCAACATCTGAAAATGGGAAGATTTTACTAAACTCCCTACTTGAAGCTTCAATATTGTTCGGGCAATGATTGATTCGCAGAGAGTAAAGACCTGACCCAAACCCAATGATAAACTGAGGCCAGTGCAGCAGGTTTATTGAGAACGTTACAATGTTCAGGTTATTGAATACAGCCATTTACTGTGGCCCAGTTTGAGAGCTCTCATTGAGGATAGAGAGTTCTCGGACCAAAGCCCAGCCTCGGCAGTTTCCCATCTCCAGATTCTGAACATTGAACAACTACAGACAGATTCCCAATCTCTATCCATGTGCTTGCAAGAGTGTTAGATTTGGAGTAACCCATGTAAACACTAGAATCTGTCCCACTGTATCGTCAAGTGATAGAGAACCAATCAAAGGGCTGTCTGAAATTACAGGTCTGCAGAGAAAGCTCCGGAAAATCCCAACTCAGAGATTGACAGTTGATATGGTTGTTACCCTGAGGTGGGGGTCAGTCCTGTCCCTGGCAATAGAGACACAGAAAGAAGCCATTCAGCTCAGTGTGCCTGTGCCAGCTCCTTGAAATATCAATCCAAGGAACCCCATTCCCTTGCTTTTCCCCCATCCTCTCCTTCAATGTTTATCCAATTCCCTCCTGAATGTTCCTGTTGAATCCACTTCAGGCAGGATGCATCAGATCCCAATCTCCTCTATCCCTGTAGCTCTTTCCCCATTCTCTTCCTTCTGTGTCTTCTAGTCACTGGAAAAAGCCTCTGAACAAGGGTCAGCCCAGACCAAAAATGTGAACTCTGTTTCTCTCTCTGCAGAGGCTGCCATACCTGCTGAGTTTCTCCAGCATTTCCTGCTTTTGTTTCTGATCTTCAGCATTTGCAATTCTTTGTTTAATCAAAAGGTTTCTCCGTCTTTACTCAATCAAAACCTGTTGTCATTTGCAGCTTCTTGTTTAAAGAAGTTCTTTGTTTGCTTCAGGGGTCACACAGAGAGTGGGACTGGAGTCATGTGAAGACCAGATTGGCTCAGTAGGATAACAAATTCCCTTCCCCAAAGGATATTAATCAACAGTTGGGTTTTAGGAATAGCAGGAGATCCAGTTGATTCTTCTGGTCAACTCTCTTGCTGCCAGATGTATTCAGTTTGATTTTGGAGACTGTTCTGATGGGATTTGAACTCTCGGAATCTCCTGAACAATGTCAGAGTCTCAAGGCCATCGTATCCATCTGCGGAGATGAAATCCAAAACTACCTCAGGCTCACGAGCTGTAGCCTTGGTGTTTGTGAAAGGAAGCATCAGATTGGCTTCTAGAAGATTCCATCTAGCTTGCTCTTGCTTCTAAAAAAAAACCCCCACAGTTCCCAATGCCAGAGCATGCTACCAAGCCTGGACAGCATTCCCAATCCCGGAGAGTGTTCCCAATCTTGATGAGCTTTCCCAATCCTGGAGACTGTTCCCAATCCTGACAAGCATTCCCAATCCTGGATAGCACTCCCAATCCCGACAAGCATTCCCAATCCCAGCAAGTGTCCCCAATCCCAGTAAGTGTCCCCAGTCCCAGAGAGTGTTCCCAATCCCAGATAGCGTTCCTAATCTTGAAAAGCATTCCCAATCCCAACAAGCGTTCCCAATCCTGACAAGTATTGCCAATCCTGGACAGCGTTCCCAATCCTGATGAGCGTTCCCAATCCCAGCAAGTGTCCCCAATCTTGGAGAGTGTTCCCAATCCTGGAGAGCATTTCCAATCCCAGAGAGCATTCCCATTCCCGGGAGGTGTTCCCAATTCCGGTGAGAAGTCCCAACGCCAGAGAGAGTTGCCAATCCTGGCGGGTAGCTACCTCACATGGACTGCACGGCGTCTCTCATTGTCCACACAGCATGGTGGAGCCAGAAGGATCAGCAGGTAGAGCAGGAGACACAACCAACAGGAACAGCTCTTCACCCAGAATGTGGACCAGCTCCCCTGAGAAAACACTGTCTCCAGTGTGGCAGACTCATAGCTGGAGCAATCACCCAGGGACAGAAGGAGAGACAGAGACAGACAGACAGACAGAGACAAAGAGAGGAAGAGGGACAAAGGGGGAGAAAGAGAGAGGAGAGACAGAGAGTTGAGGGGGGACAGAAGAAGTAAGAGACAGAAGGAGGAGGAGGCCGGAGAGAGAGAGATTGGAAGAGGGAGAGATAGGAGGGGGTGAGAGGTAGGAGGGGGTGAGAGAAATGGAGACAGAGGTGGAGAAAGAGGCGGAACAGAGAACAATGGAAAGAAACAGAGACAGACAAGGAGAGAGAGGGTGGGTAGGTGAGACAGAGGGAGAGGGAGACAAACAGGTGAGAAAAACGGAGGGAGAGAAAGAGAGATGTAGATCATTCACTATGACATCAGTGTAGCCTTTTACAGAAAAATTCAGAAATACTCTGGAAACCGTTTTGAAATGTTGAAATGTAATTACTGACTGGTTCTTTCAGTGTCCTTACTGAAAATAATAAACAGGAACCGACTCCACCCTCTTTCAACAAGAACTACATCAAAACTCATTAGAAAACCAGGTGAATTGGGTTCAGCCGGCACGTGCTGGGAGTTTTGTCCTTACTGTCACCATCTCCTAGTCTTCTTTCCAATATAGGTTTGGTTAACTTTCCCTTCGGGTATACGTTAGTCCCCTTGAGCGGTCCCTGTGGGATCGAGTTCCAGTTCT
The DNA here is from genome assembly GCA_024137785.1 of Ginglymostoma cirratum. Classification (NCBI taxonomy): domain Eukaryota; kingdom Metazoa; phylum Chordata; class Chondrichthyes; order Orectolobiformes; family Ginglymostomatidae; genus Ginglymostoma; species Ginglymostoma cirratum. The sequence goes on along the minus strand of JAHRHZ010000080.1, from coordinate 21,089,283 downwards.
CACCCTACTCTCTAGGGAAGGACGTTTATCCTGAATTCCTGAGTGGATGTCGTTGTAACTGTCTGGTATTGATTAACCACCCCACTCCCAACGCCCACACTTCCCTAGTATTGGTTTCCGCTGTCACCGTCATGCTGCCATGGATATGGTACAAACTCAGATCATTCCATCTCCCCCCCAGAAATCCAGGCTAATTGTTGGCAGGGAGCTGGAGAATCCCTGTTGATTTCTCAATGGAGCCTAAACCGAACTTGCTATAACTTACCCTTTCCGGGTGAAGGTGCTGCCTTTCGCTGAGGTAGAAGCCCATTGCACAGTCCCTCTGCCCCGATGCCTCTAGATAGACTGGGAGAGTATATACAGGCAGCCTGTCCATGGTCTCACAGACACTCCCCACTGAAGATACTGAAAACCCTAAAGCCAGGGCACTGAGGGTGAGTGCATCGCCCTCTAGAAGTGGCTGCTGTCAGCCCCACGTGGATCTAAGAAACTCAACCATAGAGGCTCGAATGACCCACCCCTCACCCCACATACCCTTCACACCAAATACCCCTCACCCCAAACTCACCCCACCCCAAACATCCCTCATCCCAAACACACCTCTCACCCCAAACACACCCCTCACCCTAAACACCCCTTACCTCACACCAAACACCCCTCACCCCAAACATCACATCCCTCACCCCAAACACACCCCTCACCCCAAACACACCCCTCACCCCAAAAACCCACCTTCAATTTGGTTCTGAGACTTACTTGAACCAGTTGGTCAGGGTCATCATGACATAGAGTGAGGCCAAGAAGAACACAAAGTGGAAGGAGGAGTAACTATAGGTCACTTGGTCCCTCTCATCATGGATCACCTCCTGGCCTCCGGTCACCTCCACTTCACAGCTCGGCAACTCCTCATCCAGGCAGCAGAAGCAACATGACGCTTTCTTGAACTCGTATCTGTAGACACGGACCATCCACGATGGCCCAAACACCTTGGCCAGGTAAGAGGCTTCATTGCAAGCAAACAGCACGCAGCAGTACATGACAGCAGCTCCAACAATGGCAATCATCCTGCCCTCAGCCTGAACCCCATCCTCAGTGACACTTGGGGAGCACACACTGATGTTCTGACCCTGATACTGCACAGTCTCTGGGGGGCGGCTGGACAGGGCAGAGAATGTCAGGTACATGACATAGCAGCTGATGATGGAGGCCTGCAGCAGACTGCTGTGGGGCTGCCTCTGCTGTACACACTGACTCCGGGATAACAGTGAGACCAGGAAACACAGGCTGATGTTCAAGATGAGCAAGGCTTTGTTGACCAGGCAGCCTGCAGGGTGAGTGTAGAACTTGTACATGAGTGAAAACGCAGTTACCGCCATGGCATAGAACAACAGGGTCATGGCCAGCACAGCAAGACCCCACCACTTCCCATGTGCGGCTCCTGTCATCCTGTCAGTAAGGAACAGCCACAGTTAGAGCCCTGGCTGAAACATTACACCAACAATCCACATCTCAAGACTGTTCCCAATTCACCCTGAGGCAGAGGAGGCAGTTCGTTCACCCAGAATTATCCAGCTGCCAGGACAGGGGTTAGATACAAATTGAACTCCCTCTACACAGTCCCCCATTAAAGACTCCCAGGACAGGGACAGCACCAGGTTAGATACAGAGTAAAACTCCCTCTACACTGTCCCCCATTAAACACTCCCAGGACAGGGACAGCATCGGGTTAGATACAGCATAAAGCTCCCTTTAACTCAGCCACATTAGGGGCATTTAAACAGTCCTTGGATAAGCATATGGATGATGATGGGATAGTGTAGGGGGATGGGCTTAGATTAGTTCACGGGTCGGTGCAACATCGAGGGTCGAAGGGCCTGTTCTGCGCTGTGTTGTTCTATGTTCTACACTGTCCCCCATCAAACACTCCCAGGACAGGGATAGCGCGGGGTTAGATACAGAGTAAAGCCCTCTCTACACTGACACCCATCAAACACTCCTGGGACAAGGACAGCACAGGTAGATACACAGTAAAACTTCCTCTACACAGTCCCCAATCAAACACTCCCAGACAGGGACAACACGGGTTAGATACAGAGTAAAGCTCACTCTAAACTGTCCCCCATCAAACACTCCTAGGACAGGGGCAACATGGGGTTAGATGAAAGGAAAGGTCTCAGTGAAGTCAAATCGTAAAACCACTTGAGATTTCTGACTTCTCGAGCCTCCCTGAGTGTGACTGTTCTCCTATTGGTGACGGTGCCTTATTGCTCCAGGTCCTGAGCTCTGGAATTCCCTTCCAGAACCTTCTGGACTCTGAGCCTTTGTTTAAAACCCAGCTTCAAACTGACTGGTGTCTTTCGCAGTCCTTTAGGGGAGTGTTCCTATGGACTTGCTGAGGGAGTGTGTCCAGTTATTGGTTGGTGTTTGCAGTTGTGTGAGGAACCGTTCCGGAGGCTGATCCATTCCCCTTGATACACTGGCTCTGTAAGGCCCTGTCCCTGGGCCTTACCTTAGGGGGACCCAGCCCACTGACCCACAGCAAGCTCAGCCCCAGGCCACTCTCTGGAGCTGGGGTCGTGCTGTTCTGCAATGTCTCTGTGCGGTCAGTGATGGATATTCTGCCTTATCCTGCACCATCAGGGAAGGGCTGCTAATTGGGCCAAGGGACATTAACCTGAGAAGTGGACTCACCAGTTCTTGTTCCAGAAATGTGCAAAGACACTGATGAGGGAAAGCTGCATCAAAATGAACAAGAGTGCTCCAGTCACACCGACATATCGCCAAACTGTGATCCACCAGTATCAGATCCAACCAGTAACAGCAACGACAAGGAAGAGAGATAGAAGAGAAAGTCCAGACATCAGTCAGAAATTTATCCGTGAGACACAGGTGAGGAATGCTAAAGGAATCGGTCAGAACAGAGCAGTCCATCAGGTTCTGCCTGACAGTCATCTCGCGGAGCAGTAGGGACATTTTTTTAACAAGGTGTGGAGCTGGATGAACACAGCAGGCCAAGTAGCATCATAGGAGCAGGAAAGCTTGACG
>JAHRHZ010000080.1:21067420-21082264 GCA_024137785.1 Ginglymostoma cirratum | reverse complement strand
TCTACCCACAGGGGGCAGCGGTCAATACCCACAGGGGGCAACACTCTACCCACAGGGGGCAGCACTCTCTACCCACAGGGGGCAGCGGTCAATACCCACAGGGGGCAGCACTCTCTACCCACAGGTGGCAGCACTCTCTACCCACAGGGGGCTGCACTCTCTACTCGGCCCGGTCTAATGCTGTCCCAACTGGAAATTCCATTTCGGACAATGACCCCCATCAAACACTCCCAGGACAGGGACAGCACGGGGATAGATGCAGAGTAAAGCTCCCTCTACACTGTCCCCCATCAAACACTCTCAGGACAGGGACAGCACGGGGTTACATACAGAGTACAGGCTCTCTCTACACTGTACCCCATCAAACATTCCCAGGACAGGGAGAGCACAGGGTTAGATACAGATTACAAGCTCTCTCTACATTGTCCCCCATCAAACACTCCCAGGACAGGGAGAGCACAGGGTTAGATACAGAATAACGCTTCCTCTACACTGTCCCCCATCAAACACTCCCAGAACAGGGACAGCACGGGGTTAGATACAGAGTAAAGTTTCCTCTACACTATAATTGCCCTCTCTATGATCCGAGGGACATGCGACTGTCTCTTCCCAGTGACACCTCCTCACATGGAACAATATTCTGACAGTCCCCCCAGTCGGTAGCTTCAGGATCATATTTGTTCAGTTGATGCTGCAATGTGGTGATGATTAATAGCAGAACAGTAACGAGTTGGCAGTCTCACCGACTCCACTGCAAATCACCAAATTCATTTGGACTTTGACAGCCAGGAGGGACCCCGCAACCCAATCCAGTATGTAACGAGCAGACAGGCTCACAGAATGAAGCTGTCTGAGACTGAGTGAGTGGATTTAAACTTCTGGCACATTGCACTACAACACAATCAGTCTGTTGTCCCATGCTTGTAGCTTTATAGCTCTGCTGTAAACAAGAAGAACAACAGACACAGGTACAAATCCCACTACAATGGGAGGATGACTTCAGGAGAACTAGCAATTTCTGGAGCAGAAAACCGTAAATTTTCACTGTAAAAGTTTGACAAATACTCTTCAAATTGAGAAATCTCCCATTGTTAACAAAGCTGGGTGGCCAGCAATATTCACATGTCATTAACTCAATTCCCTCTGAAAGGATCCAACTATCAATCTAGCGAGGTAGAGCCTCTCTGGGTGAAAAACACAACTTATTCCAATAACCCAAGGGGCTTTCTCTGTAAACTGAGTCGAACTCGGAGTCTGCTCCATTAGGATCCTAAACACTGGGGCAGTGAATACACAGATTACAGTTCATTAATTTTAATCAATTCTAACCCACAGTATAAAAGTTATTTCAGTCACTATTTGAATTCAAACAATTAAACCCTGTCCCAAAGGTGCTGACTCTCACTGAGATACAGTTCCTGAAGGTGCTGACTCTCACTGAGATACAGTTCCTGAAGGTGCTGACTCTCACTGGGATACAGTTCCTGAAGTTGCTGACTCTCACTGGGATACAGTTCCTGAAGGAGCTGATTCTCACTGGGATACAGTTCCTGAAGGTGCTGACTCTCACTGGGATACAGTTCCTGAAGGTGCTGCCTTTCTCTGGGATACAGTCCTGAAGGTGCTTAATTTCACTGGCATACAGCTCCTGAAGGTGCTTAATTTCACTGGGATACAGTTCCTGAAGGTGCTGACTCTCACTGGGATACAGTTCCTGAAGGTGCTTTCCTCCGCTGGGGGACAGTTAACTCAGTGTACAGTACAGAGATATGTTTCAGTTTGGGTCTGCTCTAGAAGGGGCATTTACCAATGAGACAGTTGGTGTCAGCAATGAGTTGATGCTTCTGAGAAAATTGTTACAGAAATAAATCGAAATCCCAGATAATAATAAAAGTTGTATTTATATAGCACCTTTTACAATCAAGTTGCAAAATGCTTTAGGGCCAATTCATTCTTTCTTCAAGTGTAATCACTGCTGAAATGCAAGATAGTGACTCGCTCAGTCAGTAGTAATCCTCTGACAGTGTGACACTCCCTCAGCACTGATCCTCCAACAGTTCAACACTCCCTCAGCACTGACCCTCCGACTGAGTGGCACTCCCTCAGCACTGACCCTGTGACAGTGTGACACTCCCTCAGCACTGACTCTCCGACAGTGCGGCGCTCCCTCATCACTGATCCTCCAAAAGTGAAGCACTCCCTTAGTACCTTACATTTTGATGTTGGATCTCACAGACCAAGCCCAGACCTGGGCAGTTGGGGTCAGTGCTGGATCTTCATCTGTGAATGCTTAGAAGGTTCAGGCAGGACTCACACTCACAGACAGGCAGTTTGGCTTTGGCAAAGGCACTGGCTGGTTGTGGGAGCCATTCACCATCTTAATCCTCAATTTCACTACTTGTCAATCTTATTATGAACACCTCCGCAATCCACCATCCAACACATTTCCCTCCCCTCTCACATCTCTCTGTCTTCTTGCTGTCCTCTGCCTCTGCTACCCAGTTTCTGCTCCCCAAAACCTTCAGCCTTGCTGCTATCCTGCAGCCTGAGTCCTCCCAGGAGTAAAAGAGAATTTCCTCTCCAGGTTACTGCTTACCTGTGCTTGGAAACTGCGTTCACACATACCCCCACAAATCGTGGAGCTCCAGGGTCAGGGCACCCACAAGTCAAACAAGCCCCTCATTATTGATGTGTTGGCTCTTTTGCGATAGGCCACACAGTTCTGGTAATCCCAACACCATGCTGCAGCGAAGCGACTCCGAAACAAAGCCCACACACTGTTAAAAATTATATTTCTAGCTTCAATATTGACCAGCAACTCCAGATGACAAAGGTTCCCTGGCTCACCAGGTTGTATACAGTGTGGGCAGAAGCTGATCTTTCAGCAGAAATGTCAAACTGTGTCGAACAAGCATTAAGACAGAGATTAGCTGCAAATCCTCTAAGGCTCCTTAAACCATCTTAACATATGGAAATAGAACCCGGGACAAACATTTTAAACCCTTCAGTACAGCAACGATCTGGAGTTTGCTAAATGTATACCTCAGGAAGGATTCAATCTGCAATCTCGTTGTTCTCCCTCAGTTTGCACTCTTCCCACCAATAGGCATTTTCCAGCTCCTTTCTCCAGTCTGTCAGCATTGACTGTGTCACATCAAATTCAGGCAACAACTGGCAAGTTGGACAGGAATCTTTCACGATAATAGTATTTAAAATTTTAAAAAGACTGATCCCCAGTCCTTCTATTGCTAGACAAGGTCATCTCTCCTTTTCAAACTCACTCTCAGAATGTGTGTGTCACTGGCAAGACCTGTATTTATTGCCCATGAAGTGGTTGTGAGCTATTGCAGTCTGCATGCTGTAGGTACACCCACAAGGAGGGAGCATCAGGTTACTGACCCAGAGAGAGTGTGAATGACAATATAATTTAAGGCTAGGATGCTGTGAGGCTCAGAGAGGAACTTACTGGGCCACCTCTGGCACTTGCTGTTACGGGTGTGCCAGTCAATAACACTCTGCTCTCCAAATTATAAGGTTTTGGGATCAAGTCCCATTCTAGGATGAATGCAAAAAGCAAAAAGGTGATGCTCTAGTGCAGTATGGACGGAGTTCAGAAAGATCCCATGGCTATTTCAAAGAAAAAAGGAGGAGTTATCCCAGAATCTCAGGCCAATATTCAATTAACATTTCAGGAAAGCTCATGATCGTTATCACTTCTGTATGGGGGATCATGTTGTGCCTGTATTGGCCACCACTTTTCCCACCATGGTGACTACACTTCAAACACTTGGGAAACACTTTAAGATAATTGTGGGAAGGGTTATATAAATTTAAGTCTTTTGGTTTTTTTTGAGGTAGAGGTCACTGGTTTGGAGTGTGCTGCTGGAGCAGCCTTGGTGAGCTACTGCAGTGCATCTTGCAGCTGGTAAACACTGCTGTCACTGTGCCTCAGTGATACAGAGAATGTTGAAGATGGTGAATCTGGTGCTAAACAAGTGGGCTGCTTTGTCCTGCAAGGCGTTGACCTTCTTGAATGTTGTTGGAGCTGCATTCATCCAGGCAACTGGGGAATATTCCATCAGACACCTGACTTGTGACTTGTAGATAGTAGACAGGCTTTGTGGAGTCCTCACTACAGAAGTCACAGCTTTCACTCTTGTGGCCACAAAATTTAATTCGTTTTCCCCTATTCATTTGTGGGATGTGGGTGTCGCTGGCTGGCCAGCATTTCTTGCCCATCCCTAGTTGCCTTTGAGAAGGTGGTGGTGAGCTGCCTTCTTGAACTGCTGCAGTCCTTCTGTTGTAGATTGACCCACAATGCTATTAGGGAGGGAATTCCAGGATTTTGACCCAGCATCAGCGAAGGAATGGTGATATATTTCCAAGTCAGGATGGTGAGTGATTTGGAGAGGAAGTTGGAGGTGGTGGTGTTCCCATGTATCTGCTGCCCTTGTCCTTCCAGATGGAAGTGGTCGTGGGTTTGGAAAATGCTGTCTGAGGACCTTTGCTGAATTTGTGCAGTGCATCTTGTAGATATTACAAGAGATGATATAGGTAGAGATGATATAGTAGAGATGATATAGGTTCTATGGAGAATGAGGTTGAATCCATTTGGGTGGAAATTAGAAATTCTAAGAGGAAAAAGTCACTGATAGGTGTAGTCTATAGGCCACCAGATAATAACATCACATTGGGGCGGGCAATAAACAAAGAAATAACTAATGCCTGTAAAAATGGTACGGCAATTATCACGGGGGATTTTAATCTACATGTAGATTGGTCGAACCAGCTCGGTCAGGGTAGCCTTGAGGAGGAGTTCGTTGAGTGTATCCTTGATAGTTTTCTTGAACAGTATGTAATGGAACCGATGGGGGAGCAAGGTATCCTAAATCTGGTCCTGTGTAATGAGACAGGAATAATTAACGACCTCATAGTTAGAGATCCTCTTGGAAGGAGTGATCACAGTATGGTTGAATTTAGAATACAGATGGAGAGTGTGAAGATAAAATCCAATACCAGGGTCCTGTGCTTGAACAAGGGGGACTACAATAGAATGAGGGAGGACTTGGCTAAAGTAGTCTGGAAACAAAGATTTTATGGTGGGACAGTTGACGAGCAGTGGAGGATTTTCAAAGCAATTTTTCATAGTGCTCAGCAAAAGCATATTCCAGTGAAATGGAAGGACTGTAAGAAAAGGGGTAATCTGCCATGGGTGTCTAAGGAGATTAGGGAGGCTATCAAATTGAAAGAGAAGGCATACAAAGTGGCCAAAAACAGCATGAAACTAGAAGATTGGGAAAACTTTAAAGGTCAACAGAAAGCCACAAAAAGAGTTATAAAGAAAAGTAAGATAGAACATGAGAAAAAACTAGCACAGAATATAAAGACATAGCAAAAGTTTCTATAAATATATAAAACGACAAAGAGTGACTAAAGCAAATGTTGGCCCTTTAGACGATGAGAAAGGGAATTTAGTTATGGGATATGAAGAAATGGCCGAGGCATTGAACAGGTATTTTGTATCGGTCTTCACAGTGGAGGACACTAATAACATGCCAGTAATTGGCAAAGAGACGAAGGTAGGTGAGGACCTGGAAACAATCATTATTACAGAAGAGGTAGTGTTGGGAAAGCTAAGGATTGATAAGTCTCCTGGCCCTGATGGAATGCATCCCAGAGTACTGAAAGAGATGGCGGGAGAAATAGCAGGTGCACTGGCGGTAATTTTCCAAAATTCACTGGACTCTGGGGCAGTCCCAGCAGATTGGAAAACAGCAAATGTGATGCCACTGTTTAAAAAGGGAGGTAGACAAAAGATGGGGAATTATAGACCGGTTAGCTTAACCTCTGTAGTGAGGAAGATGCTTGAGTCTATTATCAAGGAAGAAATAGCAAGGCATCTCGATAGAAATTGTCCCGTTGGGCAGACGTAGCATGGGTTCATGAAGGGCAGGTCATGCTTGACAAATCTTTTGGAATTCTACGAAGACATTACGAGCAAGGTGGACAATGGGGACCCAGTGGATGTGGTGTACCTCAATTTCCAAAAGGCCTTCGACAAGGTGCCGCACAAGAGGCTGCTGCATAAGATAAGGATGCATGGCGTTAGGGGTAAAGTATTAGCATGGATAGAGGATTAGTTGACTAACAGGAAGCAAAGAGTGAGGATAAATGAGTGCTATTCTGGCTGGCAATCAGTGACTAGTGGTGTGCCTCAGGGATCAGTGTTGGGACCGCAATTATTTACAATTTATATAGATGATTTGGAGTTGGGCACCACGTGTAGGGTGTCAAAGTTTGCAGATGACACTAAGATGAGTGGCAGAGCAAAGTGTGCAGAGGACTGTGAAACCTTGCAGAGGAACATAGATACATTGAGTGAGTGGGCAAAGGTCTGGCAGATAGAATACAATGTAAATAAATGTGAAGTCATACGTTTTGGTAGGAGTAATAGTAAAAAGGATTATTACTTGAATGGTAAAAAGTGGCAGCATGCTGCTATGCAGAGGGACCTGGGTGTCCTTGTGCATGAATCACAGAAGGTTGGTCTGCAGGTACAACAAGTAATTAGGAAGGCAAATGGAATTTTGTCCTTCATTGCTAAAGGGATTGAGTTTAAAAGCAGAGAGGTTATGTTGCAGCTGTACAAGGTGCTGGTGAGGCCACACCTGGAGTACTGCGCAGTTTTGGTCTCCTTATTTGAGAAAGGATGTACTGGCACTGGAGGGGTGCACTAGGTTGATTCCAGAGTTGAGGGGGTTGGTTTATGAGGAGAGACTGAGTAGATTGGGATTATATTCATTGGAATTCAGAAGATTGAGGGGGGATCTTATAGAAACATATAAAATTATGAAGGGAATAGATAAGATAGAAGTAGAGAGGATGTTTCCACTGGCAGGTGAAGCTAGGACAAGAAGGCATAGCCTCAAGATTAGAGGGAGCAGATTTAGGACTGAATTGAGAAGGAACTTCTTCACCCAGAGGGTTGTTAATCTATGGAATTCCTTGCCCAGTGAAATAGTTGACGCTACTTCAGTAAACATTTTTAAAGCTAAGGTAGTTTTTTTTGAACAATAAAGGAATTAAGGGATATGGTGAGAGCGTGGGTAAGTGGATCTGAGTCCACGAAAAGATCAGCCATGATCTTGTTGAATGGCGGAGCAGGCTCGAAGGGCCGGAAGGCCTACTCCTGCTCCTAGTTCTTCTGTACACACCGCTGCTACTGAGCAGTGGTGGTGGAGGACGTGGATACTTGTGGATGTGGTGCCAATCAAGCAGGCTGCTTTGTGCTGGATGGTGTCAAGCTTCTTGAGTGCTGTTAGGGCTGCATTCTTCCAGGCAAGTGGGGAATATTCCATCACACTCCTGACTTGTGCCTTGTAGATGGCAGACAGGCTTTGAGGAGTCAGGAGGTGAGTTACTCGCTGCAGTATTCCTAGCTTCTGGCCTGCTCTTGTAGCCACTCTGTTATTGTGGTGAGTCTAGTTAAATGGCTGGTCTATTTAAATATGTAAGTCAATGGTAATCCCTAAGTTATTGATCCAGGGGTGTTTATTTAGCGAAGGTAATGCTGTTAAACAAGAAAGGAACATCATTACATTCTCTCATTGGAGATAGTCACATTGTCCTAGTGCCAGCCAATGCCTGTAACTTGGAACTGATCAGCTGAGGTACTGCTCTGTATCCACATAGTTTCAATAGCTGAGGAGATGAAAATAGGTCTGCAGACATTTCCATAATTATGCAGATAATGGGCAAGAGAATTAATAGTCAAAAAAGTGCCCTGGCCATAAGCAAGACTTTTTATGGAGATTCCATACCCTGACTTCTATACTCTGTCCCTCTTGTCACTATAGCCAATGTTCCAGAAGCTCTCTTTTGGTACTAACCCATGAATAGTTTTTAATTTTGTGTAAAGCAGACCCAGAAAAACCCTCTGCCCCTTCGTTCCATTCCACTCCACACTTGTGATCAAAATAAAGTGCCTCACACACTCTGCCAGCATCTTCACTTTGTTAAAACTGTCTCCACATCTTGCAGCCTCTTTTCAATTTCAGTCTTAGTCCCATATTTTAGTTTTGTCCAAAAATTTACATGAGAACTAGGAGCAAGGGGAGGCCACTCAGTCTATAAACCTGACCTTCCATTCAATAAGATAATTGCTGATCCAGTTGTGATTGCAATTCCACATTCCTGTCTGCCATCCATACAGAAGAACTGTAAGCTGGAACTGCAGATTGTGACTGTAGAGGCTCCATTGCTCTTGCTATCGTGTGACTGACCAGGAATTTCACCCACTCTTACGGCCTGCCACATTGGAAGGATTTGGGCAGGGCACAAACACATTTGTTTGGCCATTAAGTCGTGGAGTGGGACTTGAACCTGTTGCTTCTGGTTCAAAAGGAAGAGATGGGACCCCCTACACCAAACAATACTTTAATTAAAAACTGAAAGAACTGTGGATGCTGCAAATCAGAAACAAAAACAGAAACTGCTGGAAAAGCTCAGCAGGTCTGGCAGCATCAGCAGAGAAATCAGGCTAAATGTTTCACAGAACTAGGGAAGGGTCACTTGACTCAAACGTTAACTCTGATTTCTCTCCACAGATGCTGCCAGACCTGCTGAGCTTTTCCAGCAATTTGTGGTTTCAACTCTTTATTCTTATATTCAAACGATTGAACAGTCATGCTAGAACAAAAGCCAAGGATCACAACTACGTTTCCAGTTGCAATTTTATAGTCTCAGCTTTCTTCCTTCGAGAGAAAACATTTCTCCTGGTTGTGGAGTATCGAGGATTAAAGGAAAACAGACTAACAGTAGGAGCCATATCTTTCAAGAGCAAAAGTTAAGGATTACACAAAGTTTGGAATTCTCTTCTGCAAACTGAAAATTGACACTGGATCAATAAATTATTTTAAATCTGAGATTCTAGAGCTCTTGTTAAAAAAAAACTTGAAGAATATACGGCAAAGTTCTCTGTGGAGTTAGGCTACCAGTCAGCCATGATCTAATTAAATAATGGAACAGACTCAAGGGGTTTATATGGTACACTCCTGTTTCCATGTTTCATCTAATCAATTTTTAAAAATACAATATGGTACATTCCCTTACTCTTCACAATAATCTCCTGTGTATTATCCTGCAAAGGTTCTTTTTTGGAAAGGCCTGATCTAAATAATGTGCTGCAATTATCTAAAGATGGAGATGGGCATCAACCACTTTGTGCTGACTTACAGACTAATCAAGATCAAACTGAAATGGATTAAAATCAAGGAATTGTGGAAATAGATGTCAGAAAGAAACAAATCTGAATATAACCAGGAGAGTGGATATTATCTGCTCTGGCCTGACTAACTATGCTTTCAAATTTGTTCCCACGCACAGGGCAAGTATCCCTCACCTCTGGAGGAAATAATTACAAGAAAAGCCAGATAAACTTTGACAGAAAAGACCAGGAGAGTGCTCAATAATGTTTAAGATATAAGTGGGAAAGGGAATACAAAATCTTACTTGAGAAACTAAGCAGAAGTGATGGTTTCAAACTGATAAAAGGCAAATGTTAGACTTCACATGTAGAATACTCTTCCTCCCTATGCTGTAAAAATCTTCAAAAGCAAGCGCACACCAGGGTTTGCGTAATGAGCTTATATTTATTGGTTCAAGTGGAGTCTGTTATTTCCTTTCCATTTGGAGCATCATGCCCATCTTCAGGATGTCAGTGTTGGATCTTCAGTAGCAAAACATTCATTTCACTGAAACCTTCCCAGTCCTGTTACCAAACAGCAGGCAATGACTGTACAGATAGGTGGATCTCCGGTTCGATTCCATCTTGGCCCACCCTCAATCCCCAGTCCGCCCCTCCCAAACGTCTCAAAGTGCCTCAGGTGAAGCACCGACTTCAGTCAGTGAGAGCTATCAAGGCTTCAACGACATTTCCCAAGTGTTCTCGTAGACCACGTTCTGCAGCACTTCGAGAGATCTCCATTTCGTTCATCTAGAGAGAAAACAGGTTAAAATGTAAATCTAAAGTAGTCTTTACCAGATTGCTTCCCCTCACCTTCTTCGACTTTTGCAGGAGACTCTTTTGGTTTTAAACAGAGTTTTCATGGTCTTGTGAAGGAAGCAGATTCCATAGCAACTCAAAACAAATAAATCAATAAATGTGAAGGGGAATAATACTTAGACGGCCAATAGGACAAATGAGACAGCTTTGTCAAAGAGCTGGCAGATGGCACAATGGGCTGAATGGTCTATTTCTATAAAGAGAAGAAATCCTTGTGTTCATCCAATACACTTCACATTTTAGAACAGCAATCACTTCCGCAATAATTGGTGATCAGTGCAGAAAAAGCAATGAGATTATTGACCAGTTAAATTCCTAGCTAAGGGCGCTTGTAGCATAGTGGTAGCATCCCTACCCGAGCTGGGTTCGGGTCCTACATGCTCCAGAAGTGTGTCATAACATCTTTGAACCGGTTAGTTGGAAATTATCTTAGATTGCTGGTTGAAAAAGGGAGATCTCCCTGAATATCATGGGCCCTTAACGTCCAACTGGACTGGCAGAGGGAGCCACAGTCTGTTGCTTTTCCTGCAAGACAGTAGTCCCTTCTTTACTGCAATAAAGTCATTCAGCACAGGCTAAGGACTGGAGTGGAGTTCTGTTGCAAGACTGCAGACAAAAACAGATCAACAGTTTTATTCTGGTCCACTGTTATCAAAGTCAACTAATCAGTCTTAAGTGCGATCAACTTAGAGCGCACAAAAATTGAAGTACTGAGAAAGCGGTTTAGAGCTTGACATGGAGGAAGATCTCTGGGTAATATGGCAAAAATCCTAATTTCCTTGCAGGACACAATGAACCCCTGGAACCAGACTGCAAAAAAATTCAAATTTACACAGGATTTACAGAAACAGCTCATTTAGCCCAAGAGGTCTACGCTGGTGATACATATATAAACATTCTCCCTAAATGCATGTTTTGTTGGACGGGCAGACTCTTATAAGAATCTTATGATATGGTATAGAAGTTTAAGTTCAAACACAAACAAATACTTTGTGCACTTGCAAATCACTCACAATCAGTTCAACATCCTCCTTCCTGATGGTCACTTTCGCCAGTTCTTTCTCCCTGTAAGAGGGGGAAATAAAATCAAAACACTGTTCTCTACCAGGTTATGGAATACAAGGCACATTATGGTGGAATGAGAAGCTCTCACCCTAGGGATTCTTTCAGAATTAAGGGGAAAAATGGATGCAAGATACTCAGACACAGTGAAACGGCCCAAGAAGCTGGATCAGGTAACGCAGAGATAGTGATCACCAGAAAGGCGACAGACTGCAGCTCCAATTGGAGGCTTTCAGGAGACTTCGAATATGGGATTGGTGGCAGACAGTGAAGAGAGGTTCCTGCAGGACCACAACAGCTGAAGTGCATATTATTGGGGAAAGGTGCAGGAGCAGAAGTAGGCCTTTCGGCCCATCCGGTCTGCTCTACCATTGAGTGAGATCAATGGCTAATTGAGTAATCCTCAACTCCAGTTTCATGCCTTATCTCCATAACCCTTGATTCCCTTCATAATTAAAATTGTCTATCTCAGCTCTGAATAATCAGCAAACGTTTTACTAACCAGCCCCTATGGGACCAGCAGTGTGGTGGTTGATCAAGAGGTCAATAGTGTAAAAACACAAGTAATTGAAACACAATGTGGGGATATACACATCACTGCAATACTTTGTTTACAGCATAAATCACTCAAATAATGATGCAACTTTGCTTTAAATAAACCTTAAGGGCAGAGCACCTTCTCACCCACAGCCTCAATTGCCTGCATGGGCATTACAATAATCCAGTGAAACTTGCAGTATTTGAGAGACAATCATTTTTGCCAGTTTATCATAAGTGGCAGCTAAAACAAAGTTTACCATACATAAAAACTGAGTCTTCACAGCTCTGAAGTAAAGAATTTCACAGCTTCACTCAGAAAATAAATCCTCCTCACTTCTGCCTTAAATGGGCAGCTCCTTAATTAGAGATGGTGTCCTCTGGTCTTTGTGGCCCCTTTGGGTGAGTCTGTCTGTTTGCACCTATCCTATGATGAATGGTTGATCAGAATCAGAACAGGGAAGGTATGATCCAGGAAGCATTAATTACAGAGGTTAAATATCCACAACGATACAGAAAATCAACACACTGGGGCATTAGGAAATCAGTGAGGGGTGAAGGCAGTTTAGGGAGTAGGAACCCACAATGAACATGCTGATGGTGGGAGATACACTGGAGCTCACAAAAGCATCAGTCATTTTTAAGTGATGATGGGTTTGAACAGGGGAGTGGGCAGCCTGTGTTAGGGGTAGAAATTTGAAGTTTGGCTCACTATTACAACTACACTGAGGTATTATTCATCAGATTTACAGGGGGAAGCAGGGACAGATTTCTGAAAGGAACTGGCCTGAAATGGGAATGTTTTCTGTAGCCCAGCCCTGTCTGTTTCCACTACTTCCCCAACTGTTAAAGAGAGTTTATTTACAGTGCAGAGATTCAACCAGAGATTCAGACCTTTCCTGTTTAGCTTTCTGTTCCCGGGATCTTCTGTCTCCAATGACAGACATCGCCTGTGAATAAAATCACGCTGTTGTAACTAAATCTGCTCTCCACTCAGAACATCCTGACAATTCTCTATCACACTTCACCTTCCTCTCTTTACCACTTTTCTCATTCAGTTTCTTCCTTCCCCAGACCCTCCTACTTTTTCCCAACAGCGTGCATTCACCTTCCCTACTTTTATCTTGTTCCCCACACATCTCGTTAGTCAATGGGAGATTGAGAAGCAAAATGTAAAGAGATCTCAAATATCTGAGAGAATAATAGGGTGGTAATGGTAGGTGTTTTTAATTTACCAAATATAGACTGGGCCTATCATCGTGTTAATGGCTTGTCTGGGCAGGAATTTGCGAAGCATGTACAAGAAAACTTTCTTAGTCAATGCATGGATGTTCCTACTAGAGAAGGAGCAAAATTTGACCTTCCATTTGGAAAATAAGGCAAGGCAAGTAACTGAGGTGTCAGTGAGGGAGCACTTAGGGACAAGAGATCATAATTCTTTTAGTTTTAAAATAGTTATGGAAAAGGATAGAACTGATCCAAAATTTAAAATTCCAAATTAAAGTAAGGCTGATTTTGATGGTATTAGAAGGAACTTTCAAAATTTGACCGGGTGAGGCTATTTGCAGATAAAGGGATGGTTGGGAGTAGGCGGCCTTTAAAAATGAGATAGAGAGAGTTCAGAGATGGTATGATCCTGTTAGTGTGACAGGGAAGTCTGGTAGGCGTAGGGAATGCTGGATGACTAGAGACATCGAGGCTTTGCTCAAGAAAAAAAAAAAGGAGGCATATATCAAGTATAGATAGCTGGAACCGAGTGAATCCTTTGAGGAGTATAAGGGCAGTAGGACTATACTTAAGGGGGAAATCAGGAGGGCAAAAAGGGACATGAAATGACTTTGGCAAATAGAGTTAACAGGATTCCAAAGAGAGTCGATAAGTACATTAAGGGCAAAACAGTAATTAAGGAGAGAATAGGACCCCCTAAAAATCAACGTGGTCATCTGGAACCACAGGAGATGGGTGACATACTAAATGAGTATTTTGCATCAGTATTTACTGTGGAGAAGGACATGGATACCAGGGAACTTGGGGAAATAAACAGAGATGCTTGAAAACAATTCAGAAGAGGTGCTGGAGGTCTTAAAACACATAATGGTAGATAAATCCCCAGGACCTGATCAGGTGTTTCCCAGAACTTTGTGGGAAGCTAAGGAAGAGATTGCTGGGCCTCTTGCTGAGATATCCGTATCATCAACAGCCATAGGGGAGGTGCCACAAGACTTATTCGGTCAACGATAGGGCCTAGGGAGAGCTGTCAAACAAAGACCTGGGGTGCTGGTGCGTAGTTCCTTAAAAGTGGAGTTGAAAGTAGGCAGGGTGGTGAAGATAACATTTGGCATGCTTGCCTTTATCAGTCAATGCACCAAGTGTAGGAGTTGGGACATTGTGTTGTGGCTGTACAGTACATTGCTGAGGCCACTTCTGGAATACTGCATACAATTCTGGTCACCCTTCTATAGAAAGGATGTTATTAACTTTGAGCACGCGCAGAAAAGATTTACAAGAACATTGCTAGGGTTGGAGGGTTTGAGCCATGGGAGAGGCTGGGACATTATTCCACTTGAGTGTTGGGGGCTGTGGGGTGACCTTATGGACATTTATAAAAATCGTGGGGGGCATGGATAGAGTGAATAATCAATGTTTTTTTCCTCCAAAAGTAGAGGGAAAAGATTTAAAAGGGACCTGTGGGGTAATATTTTTACACAAAGGGTGGCACGCTTATGGATCAAGCTGCCAGATGAAGTGGTGGAGGCTGGTACAATTACAACATTTGACGCATCTGGATGGATATATGAATAGGAAGGGTTTAGAGGGATATGGGCCCAAAGTTCTGTTTCTGTGCTGTATGCCTCTATATCACTATACCCACCACTCTCTCGCTATATCTTCCCGCTTACCATATCTCCCCTCCTCTTTTTGCTCCCATTCCTGTGCTTCCCCCCCCACCACCCCTGCAATGCCCCCCACCACCTTCGCTCCCTCCCCCCCCAACCACCCCTGCAATGCCCCCCACCACCTTCGCTCCCTCCCCCCCCCAACCACCCCTGCAATGCCCCCCACCACCTTCGCTCCCTCCCCCCCCCAACCACCCCTGCAATGCCCCCCACCACCTTCGCTCCCTCCCCCCCCAACCACCCCTGCAATGCCCCCCACCACCTTCGCTCCCTCCCTCCCCCCCC
>JAHRHZ010000080.1:21056297-21067020 GCA_024137785.1 Ginglymostoma cirratum | reverse complement strand
TCGCTCCCCCCTCCCCCCGCACCAGTCGCTTAGCCTTGCTTTCGCACCACCACCCCCGCTCCCTCCCCCCAAGCCTCACCGTCTCCAGGTCCGAGCTGAGAATCTCTTTCTCCTCCGCATAGTCGGTCACCCTCTCGAGGTCTGCCGCTCCGCTGTCGTGTTTGCGGGGTTTCTCTGCAGGCCGCTCGCTCTCCTCATTCTCCAAGTCCAGGTCCCCGTCAGCCTCCGCCATCAGTGCCGCCAGTCCACGCTGCCGGAAGATACCCCAGCGCGCAGCACCGGAAATGACGCATGCACGCAGGAACCGTTCCTGCTGCTTCCGGGTGCGCCCAGTTGTAGTTCTTTTCTGCAACTTCAGGTAGATTAGCTTTGCATTCAAACACAGTGTGCGTTAGTAGAACCATCTCCACCTTTGAGTCGGTTTCATGTCCCACTTGTTCCAGAGGTTTGTAATAACATCACTGAAACTTTGATTAGAAAAATAGATAACATAGTGTGCAACTGGAGGAGCAGGAAAGTTGATGTTTCAGGTCGAGACCCTTCCTCAGAAATAGGGGAGGGGGAAAGGGAGCTGGAAAATAAATAGAGGAGGGGTGGAGCTGGGGAAGGTAGGTGGGATGGTGATAGGTGAGTGCATGTAGGCAGTGGTTGGGATTGGTCAGTGAGGTAGGAGGAGCAGATAGGTGGGAGAGAAGATGGACATGTTGTGTTAGGTGGGGATGAGAGGGAGGGTTGGTCATGGGATGAGGCCAGGGGTGGGGAGATTTTGACACTGGTAACGTCCACAGTGAGACCATCGGGCTGTAGGCTCCCAAGGCGGAATATGAGGTGCTGCTCCTCCAGTGTGCGGGTGACACTGGAGAAGGTCCAGGATGGACATGTCAGGGGTGGGGAGATAAACTGTTTTGCGACCGGAAGGTGTTCTTGTTTGTCACGTACAGACTGCAGATGCTCTACAAAGCGGTCTCCGAGTCTTCTAAATAAAAACTGAAAGAACTGCAGATGCTGCAAATCAGGAACAAAAACAAAGTTGCTGGAAAAGATCAGCAGGTCAGAACACCCAGTTCTGAGGGTCACCGGAGTCAAAATATTAACTCTGTTTTTTCCTTCACAGATGCTGCCAGACCTGCTGAGCTTTTTCAGCAATTTTATTTTTGTCTCAGAGTCTTCACTTGGTCTCACCAATGTTGATTAGAATTTTTTTTTGAGGGACACAAGATTATGAGTGATACTATCAAGATCCAGTTGTCTGGATTTAAGTTGTGGGCATAGGACAAGATGACAGCAGTTAAGACCAAAATCAATGACCAGCACCTGGAATAAACTCAAGGATTAATTGAAGACAATCTGTAATAATATTGCTGAAGAAATTGGATCATATATTGAGAAACGGAGGGATGTTTTCTTTTTCCCCTGAATGAACTAAATAGCTCAATTGGATAACAGCACTGGGCAGATTAAAGCAAACAATTTGGACGAATGACAAAATGAACGTTATAAGCCGCAACTGGTTTCATGGCTCTATTGTAAAAGGTTCCTTCCTTTCAGACCCTTTTGTGAGCAACACTGGCTGTGAGGTCCTGACTCTGACAGTGTGTCTGTACTCTATGGTTGCAGAAGATGGTGTGCATTTCAACTCAACCAGGAGCAGGCAGCATCAGCAATGTCAAGCTGCGGTAATAATCATGGAATTATGTAGCCCTTCTCTCAGTCGTGTCTATACCAATTGTCTGTACTGTGACAGCGCCAAGTATTTACAACACAGACAGACCATTCAGCCACTGGCAGTTACATTCATAATCGTAGAATCTCTACACCGTGAAAAGAGGCTGTTCAGCTGATCGAGTTTGCACAACCCTCCAAACAGCATCCCATCCAAATCCAGCCCCCCACCCCATCCTCATATTTACCTTGGCTAACCCACACAGCCTGCACATCTTTAGATGGAGATGGGAAACCAGAGTACCCAGTGGAAACCCACATGGACACGGAGAATTGTAGTACTGCTTTGAGGCAGCAGTGCTAAGGAACGAGCTACTGTGCTACCCTGAAGCATACAAGCCTCCTCTCACCACATCTGCATATCCTTTTATTCCTTTCACTCAAGTTCATCAGATCAAATTCTATTTTTACAGTGACATTGCAGTGCGAGCCATTCAGAAGTGAGAATTGATAGGCACTCTGCAGATATGTCCCCACAAAAGAAAAAGGATGGCACTGGCAAATCTAAAGCCTCTCGCCATCCAGATGCAGAGTACAACAAAGCAGAAAAAGAATGCTTATGACAGTCACAAAAAACCTGATACTGTTAAAAGCCTAGAGGAGAATAAAAAGTACAGGAGCAAGTGTTTAAAGAAAAAGCAATGAACAAAAAGAGGATAAACGCTCGGATAAAAATCAATGAAAACCCAAAAATGTTTTCCTCAGTACAACAGATATACCAGGTAACACATCGGTGATGCAGAAAATGTGGTCAGGGTTCTTAGTAAGTATTTTGTTTCTGTCTTCACAAAAAGGGATGATGGCAACATTCTAGTTAAAGCGTGAAGTATTAAGACACATTAAGCATAAGCAAGAGGAAGAACTGGAAGGACTAACGTCCTTGATGGTGGATAAATTCCCAGCATCAGATTGATTGTAACCCAAACAGTTAAAGAAAGCAAGAGAGGGGAAAATAAACACTGGTGTTAATTTTCCAATCCGCACTAGATACAGATGAGGTCATGGGGAAGGACTGGAGGTCTGTGATTGGCTGAACAATTATTGGCTGGTCAGTCTGACTTCAGTGGTGAGCCAAATTATTATAGAGTCAGAGAGGTGTACAGCACGGAAACAGACCTTTTGGTCCAAATCATCTATGCTGACCAGGTATCCTAGATAAATTCTGAGGACAGGATAAACGGTCATTTAAAAATCTACAGAATAATAAGTCAATGTGGTTTCATTAAGGGTAGGTCTTATTAACTACTGAAATTTAAGGTAGAAATAAGGCAATTTGTGAGAAGAGTCCAGAACCAAAAGGACATAATACAGAGAAAGGGATTGCCCATTTAAGACAGAAATGAAGAGAAGTTTCTTCTGAGAGTAGTGAATCTGTGGAATTCTTTACTGCTGTGGTGGTGTAGAAGCTGGGTCGTTAAGAACCTTCAAGGCTGAGATGATGGGTTGTTAATCAGTAAGGGAATCAAGAGTAATGGGAAAAAGGAACAAAAGTGGAGTTGAGGATTATCAGATCAATCACAACCTCACTGAGTTGTTGAGCAAAATCAATGGGGCAAATGGCTTACTTCTGCCCCCACGTCTTATAGTTCGATGCTGGTTCTCTTGCTATTTGGTCTATAAGGATCATGGTTGACTGAGCTGTGGTGATTCCAGCCCTCCTATATGGCTCTGAGACGCGGACCGTCTACAGCAGACACCTCAAGGCATTGGAACAGTACCACCGATGTTGCCTGTACAAGATCCTGCTAATCCACTGGGAATAAAGACACACCAACACCAGTGTCCTAGACAAGGCCGACATCCCCAGCATCAAGGCACTGACCAGCCTTTTTCAGCTGCGATGAGCTGGGTACGTCATCCGTATGACTGACATGAGACTCCCCCAAGCAGGCGCTCTACTCCCAGCTTCGATAGGGCAGGTGAACCCCAGGCTGAGGCACGCTTCAGTGATACCCTCAGGCCTCATTGGTGAAGCGTGGCATTCCCACACCCGGGAATCACTGGCCCAAGACTGTTCAAACTGGAGGAGCAGCATCTGCGAAGGCGTTCAGCACCTTGAGACTTGCTATTGGGAGAAAGTGAAAGCCAGGTGAAAGGAGCACGCTGCCACACCAATGCACCACCCACCCCTTCCCGTGACCACCATCTTAACCAAGTGTAATAGAGCCTGCGGTAGCCACATCAGTCTGTACAGCCACCTACGGACTCGCCCTGAGAGTGGAAGAGAGTCATCTTCGTCTGCAAGGGACCACTGATGATATTTAAATTCAAATCATTTATCAACATGATAGGCATGACTTGGAAATTTGTGGATGATGTAAAGATTAGCCATGTTGTTGAAAGTGAAAAGGATGACTGTCAAACTGCAGGAAGTTATCAATGATTTGATCGAGTGGATGTAAAAGTGGCAAATGGAATTCAATTTGAAGGAGTGAAAGACTATGCTTCCAGGGAAGGCAAATACACAATAAATGAGAGATGTGGAAAGTGGTAAAGGTATCAAGATACCTTGGATTGTATGTCCACAGGTTCCTGAACATAGCAGGATAAAGATAAGGTGGTAAAGAAAGCATATAGAATGCCTTCTTTTATGTATAGAATACATAAGCTGGAATATAACACTAGAACTGTATAAAACGATGGTCCACCACTGCTGAAATTTTACACACCGTTCTAGACACTGCATTTCAGAAAGGGCACCACGGTGGCTCAATGGTTAGCACTGCTGTCTCATAGTGCCAGGGATCAAGGTTCATTTCCAGACTTGGGTGACTGTCTGTATGTGCTTCCTGTGTCTGCAACGGATTTTCTCCAGGTGTGTTCAGTTTCCTCCCACAGTGCAAAGATGCACCACTTAGATGGATGGGCTATGCTAAATTACTGAGTGTCCAGGGATGAGCAGGCTAGCCATGGGAAATGTGGGGTAACTGGGAAATGGAGAGTGTGTGGTCTGGGTGGAATGCTCTTTGGAGGGTCAGCGTAGATTCAATGGGCCAAATGACCTCTTTCTTCGTTGCATGGATTCAATGATTCTGTTCCAAAGTTAGTCTTTCTCACACAAGAGACTACAGAGACGATTCACAGGAATGCTGCAGGGCTTGAAAATTGCAGGCGTAAAGGAAGATGGGATAAGCTGACATTGTTTGCCTTAAAGCAGAGGTGGTGGAAGGGCAACTTCCTTAAGATATACAAACTAAGTAGGGGTGTGGAAGACTGTTTCCCTTATCAGACAGGCCAGTTACCAGGGAGCACAAACGTAAAGTGATTACAGTAGGATTAGAG
The DNA here is from genome assembly GCA_024137785.1 of Ginglymostoma cirratum. NCBI lineage: Eukaryota > Metazoa > Chordata > Chondrichthyes > Orectolobiformes > Ginglymostomatidae > Ginglymostoma > Ginglymostoma cirratum. Next base: position 21,062,016 of record JAHRHZ010000080.1, on the reverse strand, counting down.
GGATCATGAGAAAGTACATTTTTCAACCAGAGAATGGTGGGTGTCTGGAATTCACTGCTGGTTTTAGTGGTAAGGCAAAAACTCTCATTTCATTCAAAAAACAAAAAAAAAAAAAAACACGGATCTGCACCTGACACAATGGTCTGAGTGGCATCTTCCTGTGCCATTAGTTTTGTGGTTCTGAAAGTTTCTTTGGAACTCGTTACAACCAACCCATCAGGCAGCACATTTAAGGGTTTCATAAAGCATTCATTAATGTTCTTGATACTTTTGCATTGTAATTTCTACTTATCTTGGGATGCAATTGAATTGTAAATCAGTGTCTTGGGTTTGATTTGTCAATGTGTAGGCCCACAGCGTAATGTTGCCTGCACAGCGAGGTCACAATCCTTCAGGAGCAGCCCGTGCCATAAGAATGAAACAAGAAAATTATAAATAAATTCACGAACTCAGTTTTTATCATATTCGACAACATAACAGGAAAGGAAAACGATACATGATTACAGAGTTGTAAACTCTTCAGGAAGTATATTTGTTTTTCTTTAAAAAACGATTTAAATTACTTGTGAACAGTATTCTTAGCAAGGTAAACAATACGTCAAAGGGTGGGGTTTAGAACCTGAAACCAGCACTGGTATGATTGACTGTGAGAGAGCTGTGATGCTTGTTGTAAAGCACAAAGTGCATGTGGCTACAATGTCCCTGCCTCCCCAGGATTACGTGGTCTTCCTTTTCTTGGCTGATGGCCTCTCAAAGACGTCGCGCACACCAGCTGCCCGCTGTTTGAAGAACTTGCTATTCTGAGCAGATTCCTGGGCCCAGGCCGAGTCAAACGAGGTGGTGTCTTGGTCAACCAGGTGAGTGTATTTGGTCCGTCCCGAACGACCGAAGTTTTTGACCTGGTGAAGGAAGTGAAAAAGCTCAAATGCAGTTTAAATAGCAATGAAGCAAATTTCACAACGAAGTCCTGGAAAAGTGCAGTCTACCAGCCACAAGATCACACTGAGGCCAGTAAGCTGGCCCTTTGAAAAAGGTGCTACATGATTAGTTGTACCTCCCCACTGGCATTTCCCCTATATCCTGCAGAATTTTTCCCTTTCACAGATTTGTTAAATCTCATTTTGGAAGCTAGTATTCAATCCTCACTGTCCATTAAAGCAGTATACACCACATCATTAAAACTGAAATTTCAATTTGAAAACTTTTCAGTTACTCCCTTGGTAACTGAAAGTTCTAAAGTCCAAATTAAAGGCTTGAAACAAGGTAACAACTGAACAAATAGAAAAAGTGGATTGAAGTTTTTGTTGTCCTTCTTCAGTTCTGATTCCAGCGTTCTCCACTTTGTCTTTTCGCATGACTTTCTCACATATGGACATATGGCCAAGTTAGTCATTCTTTACAGAGTTACCAACTGGCACGAGTCATACAGGGAGCAACTGCAATTTCTCATTTCTCATCTTTCACAACTGATAGTTATGGTGCCAGGAAAATGCACAACAGAGATCAGACATTTGAAAAAGAGCAGTTTTAAAGTTTCTGGTGGGATCCTCCATTATATAGTACAGTATTCTGACAAAGACTTCACAAGAAATACAAAAACAGATTCTCTTTTGAATGCTGACCAATATGCTGTGCATTTTTCCAGATGAAGCATAGGTCAGTGAGGAAGTGAGTAAGATAGCCAGTGGAGCTATACTCTCCATGTACTGTATGATCTCAAAGTCCAACGGGTCTCAGCATCTTCCTTGAGTCACCTGACTGCAGGGGTACTGTTCTTCTAGCTGACCCCTTTATATCCCTCTCTCTCGTACCCAGGGCTGCTATTCTTTATGAAAGTCCCACCTTCCCGCCTCTAATAAACGTGCAGTCTCCTAACCTGCTCAGAAGCAACTCCTTATCAGACGGGAGTAGTGCATGAGGCAAACACATGTTGGCACCACCAGCAGCTATACAACATCAAGTAATCAAGATGCACAGTACTGTACCTGCATGACTTTGGGCAAGATGGTCTTATTGAAATGATCCTCCAGTGTCGGGGAACTAAAGTCCCGTTTGTAAAGATCCTCCTCTTCATCCTGTTAGACATTAAAAAAGAACATCAATTCATTTGACATTCTAATGGGAATTTTACACCAAATAAGTGATGTATATTCTCAACATAGACTGAATGTGGCTACAATAAAACAAAACACAAATTTCTTCTGTGGTCCAGTCTATACAAAATAATCAGCGCTGGCTTGAAGACAACAAGAGTGAGTGCCATGACTGCCTCCTAAACATGCTGTCTCTCACTAGGGCTTGGTGCCACATGCAGCAGCAACCCCTTTCGGACTTGACTGAATGGCTATTAATCTTGGCTGAGAGCAATCAGAGTATTTGCAAACTGTCAAGCTGGAGCCCAATCCTGTTGTAAACGTTTCCCACTGTAATTCACTGGATAACGACTAGGAGTATGAGCACAGGCTAAAGTACCCGTGACTAGAAACACAAGGGAATCCTGGACAGCAGGGTCAGTGTTGGGTGAAATTAGCCCCACTTACCATGAAGAAGGCTCCTCTGTGATAGTACTTCTGCAGGAATTTGTACTTTCCTTTGCTGGCTTTATTGGTAATGGCTTTGCTGTTGGCTCTAAGTTCCGCTCGCCTCTCCTCTTCAGTCAGATTATGCATCCGGTCGATCTCAGCTTTCTCCTTCTCCATGCTGCAACACATGATGGTAGTGAAATGACTGACCCTTTACAAACTCAAACTGATCAATTCATTCACATAAGACAGTCATGTGGAGAGGGGGAGCAAGACTGACTCTGTCTCTCACAATTAGAAGAGGGGAAAAGCAAATTAATTTCACTCAAAATGAGTATGGTATGATTATAAATAAAGACACACTAAAGAAAGTAATATACTTACATGCTGCTCAAAGAAATTACCGATTTACTTCATTATGGGATAATGATTCAGCTATCAGTGAGAGTTAGGTATGCAGTCTGTGTGCTGACGATGTTCCTGCAAGGGTTTAGGGAATGGGAAGCTGTTATTTAATGATCAAACACAGCACTCACGATTCCCGCTCCTCTCTGTCCCGCTTGATGCGTTTAAGTTCTCGTACTTTCCATGACTCATATTCCTCTTCATCATTCTCATCATCAGTGTTCAACGCATCGAGAGCTGACAGTGTTCTCCGGGACTCCTCGATCTCTCGCCTGGCCTCCTCCTCCACAATCTGTAAGGTGCCACAACAGTCAGTCACACCATAAGATGCTCCGCCCTCACGAAAATGGTCGTCAACAACCCACCCTAGACATTGGTATTGTCTCCCTCTATCAATGCCATCCCAAAAGCTGGACAGCTTCCAAAACCCAGCTGGAGTCCACGAGCCTCCCTTCAGTAAAGTGCTGTCTGCAATGCAACTGCTCCAGGGTGTCCCAGGATTTCACACAGGGAGTGCAGGCTAAGCTCAGTACCTTCAGAGTGTATTTGCGTTGCTCCTCACTCAAGCGTTTTGCTTCCAGCTCCAGCTCCTTCTGCTTTATGGCCTCAGCCTCACGTTCCTGCACTGTGACACGGTCCTTCCTGGGAAAATCAGGAGAAGTTCAACAAGAGACCTGAAAAGATGAGCTCACCGTACAAAACTGGAGATAAAGAAATTAACTAAAATTAATTTTATATCCCCAAGGCACTTTTCAGCCAATGAAATACTTTTGAAGTGTAGTCACTGTTGAAATTCAGCAAACAGCAGCTAATGTGGGATCTTGCTGTGCATACAAAGGGCAAACTGGTAATAATCAGCTGTTAGTTTATTCAGCCCAATAGGTCAGTGTCACTATTTCTGCTCCACCCCATTCCATCAGCATTGCCTTTCATTCTTTTCTCAAGTCTGTCTTGTTTCCCCTTAAATACAGCAATGGCAGTTACTTCACCTACTCCTTGTGTTGCTCTTTTTCAACTGTAATTATCCAGTAAAATGAAAGATAAATATCTCACTGTGTCCCAAACAAACACTTGCAGGGCAGGTACAGCACGGCGTTCAAAACAGAATAAAACATTGACCCCATCATACACTCCCAGGACATGGCCAGCACGGGGCTAGACACAAAGCAATGCTCGTTCTCCAGTGTCCCCAGACACTCCCACCTAAGTTAGAGCATGTGGTTAGATACATAGCAAAGCTCTTCTACACTGTCCCCATCTAACACACATGATGAAAGTGCAGAAAACATGAACAGAGTCAATTTCACTCTAACTTACTCAAATTGTCCAGCTTCATTCCCAGAAGAGCTTCCCTTAATCTACTCATTTGACAAGATTTCCATTACAACATCAGCCAGCCTGTGTGTTGACTAAATTGACAAATTTTCCCAATTACATTGTGTACCATCATACATTGCTTAGTGTAGAGAAATATAGATTAGCCAGTTTTATACATAGATCATACCTTCTGATAAAGACAGGCTTTAGCCTGGGTTCAGTTTCATCCTCACTGTCTGTATATTCTTCGTATTCTGACTCCTCTTCTGACTCTTCTCCAGATCGACCTTCATCCTCCAATTCCAGAAGTTCCAGTTCCTCGTTCTCTCTTTCCTGAGCCCGCTGTCTCATCATGGCTCGACGTCGCTCGATTTCCTGCAAGAAATCGGGAAAATAGCTGTAAATCTGTTACTTCACCAAATGATCAAAGCTCTCCACGTGGTCACAAAATTCAATCGGGAATAGAGAGAAACATCTTTACTGGGTGGCGAGAATGTGGAGCTGATTACCACAGGGACTGATAGAGGTGAACAGTATAGATGTGCCTAAAGGAATCTAGGAAATGTGAGGTAGAAGTAAAAGAGAAACATGTTCTCAGTTGAAGGAAGATGGATGGAGATTTGAGTAGGCCAGTTAGATTGAATGCCTTGTTTGTGCTGCAAATGCTTTGAACGATGAGGCGTTCCTTAGATTCATCTGACAATAAATCAGTTTCTGCCCCCTCCACTCCCTGAGCCTTGACCAGCCATGACAACCTATCCAACATGTAGTTACTCAGGTGCTGCCTCTCTCCTACTTCCTCATATAAGCAGCCGAAGGCGTTAATCTGGACAGGTAACTTGAAGCAGGGAGGCATTACATCCTAATCACAACACAGCAGCGACCAGAATAGCTGGAGTCCCAGTTCTTGCTCATGGCAGGCTGAAGCAACACCCTCTATCTATCTTGGCTGCAGTAAGCCATCTCAGTAAAGGCAGCTGGACCTTACAGGGTTTTACTCCCAACATCTACATCCTGATTAACTAAACAACTGGGAAAACAGCTCAAGGGCCAGAGAACCAAAACCTGAACAGCATCCAACGTTACTGGCTGAATTCGGATTGTTACAGATCAGGTGAAAGAGGATTGGACCAGGGGATGGAGCAGAACGATTATACTATTGGTTTTGTAATCCAGTGGGCATGGCTAGTGATCTTGATACATGTTCAATCTCACCATGGCAGTTTGGGGTAAACTCAATTAGCCCACCAGTTCAGCTCAACAGGTCAATGTCAATATTTCTGCTCCACCTTACTTCATCTCAACACATCAGCAAATCCTGCTATTCCTTTTCTCACTTGTGTCTATTTAGCTTCCCCTTAACTGGGTCAAAGTTATTTACTTCCACCACTCTGTGTTGCCTTTCTTCAACTGTCATTATCCAGTAACATGAAAGTAATAACGTCCTAAAGTCCAGACTAGTCAGTATCAGGCCT
>JAHRHZ010000080.1:21037046-21055897 GCA_024137785.1 Ginglymostoma cirratum | reverse complement strand
TTCGGGCCTAGGCCCGAAACGTCAAGTTTTCCTGCTCCTATGATGCTGCTTGACCTGCTGTGTTCATCCAGCCCCATGCTTGTTATCTCGGATTCTCCAGCATCTGCAGTACCTTTTATCTCTTTATATCTGCAGAAACTGAAGTGCCATTTATCAATAGCACTGAGGAAGCCTGAGGTTTCCCAGAGTGTGGGCCAAAGCAGAGACCGAGCCCTTGTAGGGACTGCACATAAGACAGACTGTTGAACTTTAACCTCTATTCCCTTATTTTTCCACTTAATACCAGGAAGGACTGCAATGTTAACTTTTCACTTTGTTCTTAGTATAAGTAGAAAAATAAAGTTAAAACTAAAGTATTATTGATGTTACTACTTGTACCCAAGTACCTTAGTACCTAAGATGGTGACGTGTGGTGGCATTACACAATTTTCACTGTACTTCTGTACTTGAGTACACTTGACAATAAAGCTTAGATCAAAAATCAAATCAAATCATGGTAAAATGTCAGCTTGGTTTATGTGCTCAATTCCTAATTAGCAACAACAATTCTGTTTTTTTTAATCCTTCTCACTAACTGAAGGGCACTGAAACTACTGATCAGTTCCCATTACCATCAACTGAGGACAAACCATTTCATCCAGACCCTTCAGGATCTATTTAGCTCAGGACCAGACAATGCATTTAAGGGAGGAACCTGGTCATTTTCAGAAACAAATAAAAATAACATAAAACAAAGAATGGTGGACCTTAGAGATCTGAAACACAAAAACAGAAATAGCTGGAGAAACTCAGCAGGTCTGGCAGCATGTGGAGAGAAAACGGTCAATATTATGAATTCTGAAGGAGGGACACTGGAGTCAAAATGTTAATTCTGCTTTCCCAGTGCTGCATTTCTCCAGCAATTTCAATTTTTGTATGTCACACATAAAAATGAACTTGGGTTTGCCTGGCAGGACCAGAAGCCACAGATTCTCTCACCTTTCCTCTACATCCTCAGAGAGTCGGTTTTGGAGACGTTTCAGACGAGGATCGTTTGCCAGCTCCTCAGGCACCTCGGGCTCTGCTTCTGCATCCTTTGGCTTCTTCACAAACTGGAAGTCCTCCTCCTCTTCATCCGAGGACTCCATTGGCGCATAATCGGGTCGCTTACCAGAGACATAGCGCTTGACTTTCACTTTTTCCATCGACACCTCACCTGGCACAGAAGGTAGGTGAATTCAGCAAAGGCCATTACTACAGTAACCACAGGGTCATCAGCAATAAGTGATCCAAAGAAGCCCAGTTGCCAGCGCTCCTATCACAGTTTGGCCAAGAGGAGACAGAGATTAATATCCACCATGGACAAGATGTCACAGAGAAGAGTTTTACAGAGAACGTGGTTGGCGTGGAGTGGCTGGACCGAAGGCTCTGTTTCCATGCTGGATGACTGTCAAGAGGACAGCACCTTAGAGGTAGCACTGGACCAAGAGTGAAGCGGTGCAAGCATTTTGGCCGAGAGGGGTAAAACAGGTGAGGTACTCAAGGAAGAATAAGTGCTAGAGGAATATTAGGGCACAATTTGGTAATTAGGTGAACCAGGGGCTGCAGCAAGTGGCAGATGCAATTCCATAATTAAACTGTGAAATTCCACAAAGAAATTGGGAGACAGCATTTGTTCAACTATCATTGAGAACAGTGCAGCAATAGGGATCTCACTGTGCAGATCAGAGACGGCTGGGAGTGTTTGGATTGTTTTCCAATAACGGTCAGTTACATGTTCAGCAATGTGGCCCTGGGAGAAGGAAAGCAGTAGGTTTATCCAGGTTCAGCAGTTCATTTTAGGGTCAGGACCAAAGGAACCCAAGAGGTAGAAATGAGGTAGAGGTAGAGGTAGAAATGAGGAGGGACAGGAGACGAGAGAAAGAAGGGGCTGGACACGGAGGCCAGAGGGAACATTAATTTGAATAACACACCAAAAGAGTGTTTCAGCAGAATGTAGCTTTCACTGGATCATGGTATCCCTGTGTATTCCAGTCCCACAGCACCGAAAGCCCGTAGGAGTAGGTGCCCCTGTACCAAGAGCCCAAGGGAGGGGGGAGGGGATTGGGGGTGTGTAACTCCCTGTACCGACAGCTGGTGGGGGGGGGGGGAAAGGGAGGTGAGGGTGCTACTTATTCCAAGAGCCCAGAGGATGGAGGTGGGGAGGACTCTGTACCGAGAGCCTTCCGACCCCCGGCGGGGGGGGGGGGAAGGGGTGGAATACTGTATCGATGAGCCAGGGGTCTCCAGCCGAGTCTAAGTCTGCGGACTCGGCTCCACTCACCTTTCTCATTGAGGACGGGCACGGCTCCGGCCGTGGACTGAATCGGCGGCTGCTTGGCATTCAGGCTGAGCGGGGCGGCCATGGTTCTCGCTGCAGCTTCCAGAGGCCAAACTCAGACAAAACAAACAGCACAAGATGGCGGACAGGAGTCGCGGAGTGATGACCTCATCAAGGGGGCTCGTTTTCCCCCCCCCACACCCCTTTATGCCATTGGCGTTTGACGTCACTGCACGGGAAACATCCGCGGGCGGGGATTGTATGTGGGCGGGGCCTGGGTGTGGGCGGGGCTTGTACAGGGCATTGGTCGGGCCACTTTTGGACTCTTGTCCAATTCCAGTCTCCCTGCTTTGGGGTAGATAGGGTGCAGATAGGGTGCAGAAAAGATTTACAAGGATGTTGCCAGGTTTGTGGGTTCAGTTATAACGATGAGTTGAATAGGCTGGGGCTATTTTCCCTGGAGCATCGGAGGCTGAGGGTTGACCTTATAGAGGTTTATAAAATCATGAGGGGCATGGAGAGGGTGAATAGCAACGCTCTTTTTTTCTAGGGTAGGAGAGTCCAAAACTGCAGCGTATAGGTTTAAAATTAGAGAGGAAAGGGTTAAAAGGGACCTGAGGGGTACGTTTTTCATGCAGAGGGTGGTACATGTATGGAATAAGCTGCCAGGGGAAGTGGTGGAGCTGGGTACAATCACAACATTGAAAAGGCAACTGGATGAGTACATGAATAGGAAGGGTTGAAAGGGATGTAGGCCAAATGCTGGCTAATGGGACTAGATTTATTTAGGATACCTGGTCGGCATAGACGTATTGGATCAAAGGTTCTGTTTTCATGCTGTACAACACAATGACCTTATGGCTGCATCTGTCGCACTGTCCAATAGTCATTTGAGGGTGTAAATGACAAGGTTTTCTGCTGGTAAGTTTTATTTAAGGCAAAATTACATTATTATATAAGTGATTTATGCCAAAAATAAAGTATAGCAGTGATGTGTATACCCCCACATTACACTTACATTGATTATGTGAACCTCTTGATTATCCATAACATTTGACCAATCGGCACACTCCTGGTCCTGCTTGGTGTCAGATGATAAAAAGTTTACTGCAGATAGAAAATGAACTGTGGCAGCCAGAAGGAAACCAGTCTGCTCATTATGCTTACACTGGCTGAAAAATGAACCACTTTGCCAAACCTATTTTCCACTTCATCCACATCTTCTGATGATGCAGAAGCTCAGAAACCTATCCAGATACCTTTTAAATAAGTCAAGCTGAACCTTCCACCAAAGAAAAAGGCTATTCAGCCCATTCTGTCTGTGCTAATATGCTCTCTTGTTCCTCTGTAAACTTTTCCTCTTCAACTAATTGTCCTTTAAACCTTTCGGTGGAATCTGACTCTACCAGGTCTTCCAGATATAAAAATCCGCCCAATGTAAAATATTTCTGCTCATTTCCATTTTAGCTCATTTGCATCTGAGTACAAAGTTTACCTGTTTGAGTTCCATACCAAAGACTGGCTGACCTTCCCAGTACTCAGGAAGTAAGACAAAAAAAGGCATAGGTCAGGTATAGAAAGCTGGGATGAAGTGAATCCCTTGAGGGGATTAAGGGGACCCATCAGTTCATCTTTGCACCCTCCTTACCTCTATGATTCCCTCCACAATTAGATTCCCCACACCTTCCCTTGACCTGGGCTGCAAGAATGGCCATTTATACAGCTGCAGTGGCTGCTCTGCATCCAAAATAGCCACCCCACTGTTGCTATTGCCTTCCCTTCAGCCACAATAATCACTTACCCGACATGCACAGCAATTGTCATGCGGCCATTACTGCCTACCCTGAGACTGCATGTGGCCTTCTTCATGGTCACAGTAGCCTTGCATACAGCCACAATAATGACCTCCTCCGCAAAGGCCACACTGTAGCAACTACTGCTATTTCTGCAGCTACATTGTACACACGGTGACTGCTATTGCTTTCCCCACAGCAGCAATGGTGTCTCCCACGGAAACTACTGTTTTCAAGACAGTCACAGCCTAATGGCTGCTCCACAACTGGAATATAGGGAGGCATCATTAAATCCAAACCAGCAAGGTGCCTGTGATTCTGAGCCCTGCTGTGACTGCACATTCACCTTCAACTTTTCTGGGTTCACTGGTTGCCAGTAGCATGCCCCGCCAGATACAAAATCTGAGGGCAGAAGTTGGCAGCCGTGATGACTCTTCACGTCATTTACCCTCGAGGTCTCACTGACGAAATACTGCATTCCCCCAGACACCTAGGAATCACTGGCCCAAGATTGTTCAAAATGGAGGAGGGGCATCCAGGAAGACATCCAGTACCTCGAGACTTGCCGTTGGGAGAAAGTGGAAGCCAGGTGAAAACAGCAAAAGGAGAGCGCTGCCACACCAACCCTTTGCGTGACCACTAACTGCCCCAAGTGTAATAGAGCCTGTGGTAGCTACAGTGGTCTGTACAGCCACCTACGTACACACCCTGAGAGTGGAAGAGAGTCATCCTTCTCTGCGAGGGACTGCAAATGATGATGATGATAATGATGAACCAAAGGCTGTTGAACGATGAGCTGTCAGTCTTCCTGCTGGCTGAAGCAAATCAGGAGAGCAAAAAGAGGATATGGGATAGCTTTGGCAGATAAGGAATCCAAAGAGATGCTACAAATTCATTTAGTGCACGAGAGCAACTAGGAAGAGAATAGGAACCTATAAGACCATAAGGCCATATTTATGTGGATCCACAGGAGATGGGAGAGATACAAAGTGAATATTTCAAAACTGTAGTTACTGTAGAAAAATAGATAGAATTGACAAAACTTATGGAAATAAATAATGATATCTTGAAAATGGTTCACATTACAGAAACGGAGGTGCTGAAGGTCTAAAAATGCAAAAAGGTAGATAAATTTGTGAGACATTGTCCTTAGGATAGGGAATTTCAAGACTAGGGAGCATATTTTTAATGTGAGGGAGGAAAGACTTAAAGAAGACATGAGGGATAATTTGTTTTACACAGAGAGTGGTTTGCACGTGGAATGAACTTCCTGAGGAAGTGGCAAATGTGGGCACAGTTACAACATTTAAAAGTAACGTACGTAAGTACATGAATAGGAAGGGTTTAGAGGCATATTGACTATGAGCAGGTGGGTGGGACTAGTTTAGTTTGGGTTTACATTCAGCATGGACTGGTTGGACTGAAGGGTCTGTTTCTGTGTTGTATGACTCTATGACCTGATCAAGTGTACCTAGAACATTGTGGGAAGCTAGGGAAGAAATTGCGGGGTCCCTAGCAGAGACACTTATATCATCTATAGCTATGGGTGAGGTGCCGGAGGACTGGAGGGTTTCTAAGTGTGTGTCTTTATTTAAGAAAGGCTGCAAAGAAAAGCCAGAGAACTATAGACCAGTGAGCCGGGAGTCACTGGTGGTTAAGTTGTTGGAGGGGATTCTGAGAAAAAGAATTTACCTGAATTTGGAGAGGCAAAGACTCCTTAGGAATAGTCAGCATGGTTCTGTGCATGGAAATCATCTCACAAACTTCATTGGGTTTTTTGAGAACATGACCAAGAAGATAGTTGTGGCCAGAGGGTAGACATTGTTTACATGTTTAGTAAAGCCTTTGACAAGGTTCCGCATGGTAGATTGCTTAGTAAAGTTCAATCACATGGGATCCAGGGAGAGCTTGCCAATTGGATACAAAGTTGGTGGTGGTGGAGTGTTGTTTTTTGGACTGGAGACCTGTGACCTGGTTTATGAAATCATGAGAGGCATAGATAAGTGAATAGCAAAGGTCTTTTCCCTAGGGTAGGGGAGTTCAAAACTAGAGTGCATAAGTTTAAGGTGCGAAGGGAAAGATTTAAAGGGGACTCAAGGGGCGACTTTTTCACACAGAGGGTGGTGTGTAAATGGAACGAGGTGCCAGCGGAAGTGATAGATGTAGATGCAGTTACAACATTTAACAGACATTTGGACAGGTACATGAATCGGAAAGGTTCAGGGGGATATGGATCAAACACAGGCGAATGCGACTAGTTTAGATTGGGAAACTTGGTTGGCATGAATGAAGGGTCTGTTTCTGTGCTGTATGACTCTATGCTGCCGGAGGTACCAACATTCAGAAGAATTTTTAAATTGTGGCCCACTCTGCCTTTGAAAGAAGCCAGATCATCTTGGCAATTCATAGAGCAGCAGGAGTTCTCTTCCTGGGGTCCTTGCCAATATTGATCCCAATAGAAGAAAGGTTGTTTGATCATGACCACTGCAATTTGCAGGAATTGGTTACTGTGGTTTAGATATTTAAACAATGACAACACTTCAAAACATTTTGGATGGACTGAAGTCTTGACTAAACCAAAGAGACTAAGACTTGGGTTTTATGGCTACAATGATAGCCTGGCACTGTGATTTTTGCATCAATCTAATCTGCAAAACAAGAAAGCAACTGATTAGGAAGCTCCAGGGGAGACTGTGGGTAATAAAGAATTACTCTCAGTAGATGGTGCTAGTAGATTACTGTGTCAAATTCTCACAAATTTCTCATGTGAAATTACACACTCTTTGTTGGTACAACACTGCATCTAGTTAATATTGTCGAATTAATATAAAACTGTCAGGAGTTAGTCACTAAGTGCGGCAGTTAAGAAGAGTTAGTGCATCTTACATAACATAAACATAACGACAGTTTGCATTCATATAGTACCTTTATTGTCATAAAACACTTCCTAAGCACAATACTGAAAAGTTGTCAAGTAAAAATTAACATTAAGCCAAATGTCTAAAGAGATTTCTGACAGATGACAAAAGTCTCAGCTAAATAGCAGAAAGGAGGAGAAAGGAGCTGGAGAGATTCGGCGAGGGAGGTTTCCAAAGCATCTGGCCCAAGCGCCAAAGGCATGGCTGCCAATAATGGACCGATTAAAATCAGGAGTGTACAGGAGAGCAGAAGCGGAGAAATGCAAATATCTCAGGAGGTTGTAGACCCGAAATAAATTACAAAATTAATGAAACGTGAGGACTTGGAGAGATTAGGAAGCAAAAATGAAAATGTTCCCAGGCATGAGCTAGTGTAGGTCAGTGGGCACAAGGGCAATAGGACTCGGTGTGAGTTAGGACAGGGCAACAGTATTTCAGATAAGATCAAAAAGAGGTTTTTGGTAGCAAGTTTTGAAGACAATTGAAAGTGGTTAACATTGGATGAAGAAGGCAGAAATTGTAACAATGATAAAGAACTGACAACTTAAATCAATATAAATATGTAGAAGGGGATTCAAGTCTTTGGGATTCTGTACCCCAGACCACTGAGGATGTTTGGACATTGAGTTTATTCATGGCGAGGATCAACTGTCTTTTAGGCATGTATGGAAATGAGGGCAAGCAAAGGGCTCTGGCAGAAAAGTGAGAATGAAAACATAGATCAACCATGGCCTTAATAAATGGTGGAGCGGCCTGTAAGGGTGGTACCCTGCTCCTGCTTCCATTTCTAAAGTCCTTAAATAGTTTTTTGTTTCCCAGCTTCTTATCTGTGTGGCTTGGCAGCCTTGACTTTAGGACAGGACAAGCCGATATCTGACTGGTATGTCGGCACCAAATGTAGAGATATGTTATCACCTTCTGGAAAATACACAGTTTGCGGTCAAACTGAGTTCTTGGAAAAGCTAAAACATATGTGTCAGCCAATTTTTTTGCCATTTTGGTTTCTTCTGCTGCAAGAATTTCCTCTGTTGGTTTTTCTGATTATTATAAATGGACTTCCCCTGTTCTTTTCTCTCTGAAAAAGGGTTGCAGAAATTCCACTGATAATAATCTCACTGGGGTACAGCTTGTCATACACACACTGACTCTCACTGGGGTACAGGGTCCCACACTCACCGACTCTCACTGGGGTCCGGGTTCCCACAAACACACACACACACACAGCCTCTCACTGGGGTACATGGTCCTACACTCACTGACTGTCTCTGGGTACAGTCCCACACACACTGACTCTCATTTGGGTATGGGGTCTACATACACACTGACTTTCACTGGAGTACGGGTACCACACACATTGATCTCTTACTGGGGTATGGGTCTCACACACACTGACTCTCACTGGGGTACAGAGTCTCTCACACACTGACTTTTACTAGGATACAGGTCTCATGCACACACTGACTCTGACTGGGGTACAGGGTCTCACACACACATTGACTCTCAGTGGGGTACGGGGTCCCACACACACACTGACTCTCACTGGGGTATGTGGTTCCACACACAGACTGACTCTCACTGGGGTACAGAGTCTCTCACACACTGACTCTCACTGGGGTACGGGGTCCCACACACACACTGACTCTTACTGGGGTACGGGGTCCCATACACACACACTGACTCTCACTGGGGTACAGGTCCCACACACACTGACTGTGTTTGGGGTTTGGGTCTCACACACACTTAATCCTTCGCAGCTTAGGGAAAATAGTTTTTTCACTCGAACATCATTAGTATTTGGAATTCTCTACCCAGAGGGTTGTGGATGCTTCATCGTTGCACATATTCAAGGTTGGGATAGACAGATATTTGGTCTCTCAGGGAGTCAGTGGATATGGGAGTGAGTAGGAGTGTGGAGTCAAAGCCCAAGATCAGCCACAATTGTTTTGAATGGTAGAGTAGCCTTGAACTGCCAAATGGTCTCCTCCTGTTCCTAATGCCTGTGTTGCGGTTTTAATACTGAGTCTTTGATCTGACATTGTTTCCCCCTGAGAAAGCTGTGGGGTGTGGGGGTATAACCTACATAGTGACAACAGGAGTTCCTCTCCACCTTTAAGACCTTTCCCAAAACTGATCCCTTTGCCTACTTGCGTCCCCTTCCTTTCTTAATGCAGCGTCGATTGTCCGTTTGCTTTCCAGTGAGGCACTTGGAAGCATTGTACATGAGGTTTGGTGTTGAATGTCATTTGAGGGTTTACGGGTTTATAGATCTTTTTGGCCAATCAGTATAGTGGCAACAAAGAGGAAGTAACTGACACAAACATTACTAGTATACTGTAACCAAAATAAGACAGACTTTAAAAAGGAAGCTGAAATTCAGATGACATCTTCAAATGTGCCACAAGACCTTGTCCCTTACCGCTGAACACTGTGAAACCCAGGCATGAACACTGCCAAGGAAGAGAGGCAGTCAGTCCAAATGAACCACTCAATCATCTGCTGCCTTGACTTTTGGAAGGGCATGTTGGTCAGGCTCTGGAACTGTGCTGAGGATTTTTGCCCTCCATATGTTTCTGAAAGATAAATTGAAATGCTTCAATCCTGGCAGTCTTTTTTATTCAATTATGTTGGTTTACAATATGATGTATTTTAATGGAAACATCGATTACTTAATTCAGTTTTATGATAAATCTCATTCCTGTTGTTTCCTCCAGTGCTGTTAAATATCGTAGCTCAAGTAATGATTTTGTTGTATCACTGGAATCCCATCCACACTCTTCAACATGTTTCACATGCAGGGACCATTATTCTGCAGGCAAGCTTTAGGATATAACAACTTGCATTTATGTAGCATCTAGTAAAACATTGAGCTCAAGATGCGTCATTTGTGTTTTATCAGATGACCAAATTTATGGAGCAAAAGGTACATTTTAATGAGTGTCTTAAAGGAGGAAAGAGAACTTGAGAGCTGGAAAAGTTTACAGAGAAAAGTTCAGTGTTTGGACCGAGACATTTGAAGCGATAGCTAGTGATTAAAATTGGGGCTGTTCCAGAGCTCAAAAGTGGAGGAACACAGAGATTTTGGGGTGTGGTGGGCTGAAGGAAGTTATGGGTCAATGGAGATGATTTGAACACAGGGATGAAAATTTAAAAATTGAGGTATTGCTAGACCAGGAACCAATATCAGTCAGTAGGCACTGGGATGCTAGGTGAATTGGTGCAAGTCAGGATACAGGGCAGTTGAATTTTCAGAGAGGTCAAATTGATGTCCAGGTTAGGTGGATTGGCCATACTAAATGGTCCATAATGTCCAAGGATGTGCAGGCTAGGTGGATTAGCCTTGGGAAATGCATGGTAGCGGGATGGGTGGGTCTGGGTAGGATGCTTTTCAGGGGTCAGTGTGGACTCAGTGGGACAAATGGCCTGCTTCCCCACTATAGGGATTCTATAAAATCAAATAACAGTCACAGTCTTATGAAACCTTATTTCTGCGTGATACATGGCAGATCTGTGGAGGTGCTGGTGTTGGCCCGGGGTGGACAAAGTCAGAAGTCATACGGCACCAGGTTATAGTCGAACAGGTTTATTCAGGCTCCACCCGAATCCTACCCTTTTGTTTCTTTAGCCTTTGGATCAGCCATGATCTTAAGTCTCTCATCATGATAAGCATGATGTGGAGGTGCCGGTGTTGGTCGGGGGTGTACAAAGTCAGAAGTCACATGACACCAGGTCATAGTCCAAAAGGTTTATTTGAAATCACAAACTTTTGGAACGTCGACCCTTTGTCAGGCAAAGCGAGTGAGAAGCACACAGAACACAGAATTTATGACATGGAGATGCCGGTATTGGACTAGGGCGCACAAGGTCAGAAATCACATGACATCAGGTTATAGTCCAACAGTGTCATTTGAAAACACTAGCTTTCGGAGCCTCGCCGGAAGAAGGAGCGAGGCTTCAAAAGCTTGTGTTTTCAAACAAACCTGTTGGACTACAACCTGATGTTGTATGACTTCTGACAGAATTTATGGGCAGAGATCAAAAGACCAGACAAATGGTGTGAGTGAAGTGCTGAATAATAAGTCCCTGCAGGTGATTCGAAGTATTATTCGGTGTGAGTAAAGCATCAACAACTAGTTAACAAGTGAAGGGATGACCTATAATCCGATTAAATGAGGCAGAGAGGTAATTACAAAAACATAAAAATAAGGTGGTGCTAGAGACAACCCAAATGACTGGAAATAACATGATAGGTATAAAGGGTCGAACCAAAGTCATAAGTAATGCAAAACCAGACAACAATTTATCCCGGAAGTGCTAGGGACCAGGGAGGGAATGTTGGCCAGGCTGTTGACGTCATGGCGATAGGACAAGGTGGTTGACGTCATGAAGGAAAAGGAGGGGGCTGGAGGACCACGTGACATGAGAGCGCGCCTGCGCACAAAGGGGAATGGGTGTGTCCGTTCGCTGGGTGGGCGGGGAAGGAGGCGGTCCCTAACGCACGCCGGTCCGCATTCCCATCGCGTGTGGGGATTGGCTAGCCGGGCGGGAGCAGGCGCGTGCTTTCTGCACCCCCTCCCCCCCCCCCCCCCAACCCGTGTGTGCGCGCGCGCAGTCTCCTGAGGGAACAGGGTTTGTTCGCTCGAAGCTGAGGGAGGGTGTCCGTGTCGTGTCCGAGTGCCAGGTCCTGTCACACAAGCACACAACACCCGCTCGCCTCGCATCATGGACACCGGGCACCGCCGCTGAGGGCCTGGTCTCGGACACTGGCCCACCGTTTGTTGATTTTTATTTTCTCTCACACATCCCTCTCCACCGAGTGACCGGTCCGTCAGGAAGGGACGGAGTGAACGACCATTCGACTTAGCCCCCAGCCCCCTACCCACCCCCGTCACGGGCCGGCCTCCCCTCCCTCCGGGACTGAAGGTGAGGGACGGGAAGAGGGGGCTGTGCAAACAACCCCCGGGTAGAGACCGAGCGCCGGGGGGCCCTGAGGAGGAGGAGGAGGAGGCGGCGGCACTGGCTGGAGATTGAGATCCAGCCCCCCCGCCTCCGCTTGACCGCTGGACTGTGAATCCGAAGCGGGCCTTGGGGATGGAGTGGGGGCTGAAGGCCGTCCTCTCGTCCTGGACCCTCATCGCACTGTGTGCCTCTTCCACCGCCCCGCCGAAAGTTTATAGCAACACCTGGGCGGTGCGGATCCCCGGCGGGCAGCAGGAGGCCGCCAGGGTGGCCAGGGAACACGGCTTCATCAACCTGGGACAGGTGAGCAAACTGCATCTCCATACTCACACCGTCTTCACTACATTCAAAAGCGAACCTCCTTTTGTTTATAAATAACGAACGAATGAGTTAATTCTCAGTAACTTTTTTTTTTCCACCCCGTCCTCTGTTTATTGTTTTTGGCAAAATCCCTGGCAATTTCATTTCAAAACTCAGGACATTTAAGTGACTTAAAGAAATAACCCATTGTCATTTGTGGTGAAGATTTTGAGATGATTCATGTTTAATCAGTAGGATGATGCATGAGTTGCTGTTCACGGAAGGTGGATCACTTTTGTTTCGACAAAACTTTTGGTTAAATAACAAGCTCCGAAATTTCTGCTCTTCCGATCAGAGTTTGTTATTGTTCGTGTTGTTTACCTGTACTTTTGAATATACTCCTTACAGAATCTGCCACAACTTTTGAAAGGGATTCGATTAGACATTTCTGAAAATTTAACAACTTTAAAAAAAAAGTCGGTTAGCGACAAAGGTGATTCGTTTTCAGAGATCTGGCCGGAATGGTGGGCCGATTGATAATTTTATAGCCTAGAGGAGACCACTGATTTTGTTTCAAGTAGTCACTTGTCCTGCATTTGTATTGTAATAACTCTTTGAATTTTTCTTAGTCTCTCCCAATTTGTTTTTCTGATAACATGTTATTTAGTTTAAAAAAAATCGTGCCTGAGTATCAGTTCTATCTGTGTCTCATCTACAATGCCATGCCAGGATAAAGATACTATGAACAAGAGATTTATGCAATCTAAAAGCTTTATGATTGAGTAATTGGTCTTTAATTTCTATTTTGCATAAAAATGTTCTTGCAGTTATTTCTTTCGTGTAGTTCCATCATATAGCCAAAACCAGAGATTGTTCCCACTGTCTGTGCACTTTTGTCCAACATTTTTCATCTCCAGATTCCTATGATTACTATTAGGAGAAATGAAAACCCCTCTCACTACTTAAATAAAATCCACATTTATTATTTGTATGCTTAATTTATAATGCTATTAGAACTAATGCACAGACTGTTCAGTAGGGCTAGGCAAGTGGCAAATAATGGAGATTCAATTGTTTACTCAAAAGCCTCCTGTTTGAATAGGTTTTATCGGTTGCTTACTTGCATCACTCCCCACCTACTGATTAGAATGGTAGTATTTGTGTTGTTTCAAAATAATATGATTTTGATTCTCTGGCTAATGTATTTTGTCATCAAATCTGTGCAAACAACACTTGCATACTTTGCCATATGTTGACACTTGTATTACAAGACAGGAACAAGTGTGGAGAATACGAGGATTCTTGGATCTCAATAGGATCATGTTTTTGAGACCACAGGACAAGAAGCTTCACATTGCTACATGTGAATTTCAGATTTGTAGATATCAACCAATATTCATTATGTTGCAGTTAGATTTGCATTTTGTCTTAATGTTTGTGAGTGGGTCACTTGAAGTGATGGTAGAACTTTTAATGATAATTCAAGGTTTAATAATTATATATTTTAACATGTATATGATCTCTATCCTGTTCCAAAGTGTGCACTGTTTTTAAGGATTTTCTTAAGTAAAAGTAATGATTTGCATTGTCTACAAGTGCACTCACTGGTTACCTCTACCAGTTGTATGAAATTTTATTTCCATTCAGAAAATTGTAACAGACCACAATTTTTTTAACTTATTGTTGTATGGAAACTGGGAAGTAGATTCTTTTCATAAACCAGATGCGAATAACAGTATTCCAATGTACTAAGTTAGATTTAATCATTATCCCTCAAATTTAATATTACAGGTAAATGCCCAGTCTTGAAGTGAGCTAACTGGCTGTCCACATACAATATATTAGCCTGGTTTATTTGTGCTGTGATGTTCTTGTCTCTCTAAATCAGGTTCCTAACTATGTCCAATTGTTTGAAGAGGCTCAACATAGTATTCCTGCTGTTTCTTTCTGTGTGCTTATTCACAATCCCACCGAAGACTTGGTGATGTGGGGCTGGGCTGGAATTAGGATTCACAGATGAACAATGTGATTTAAAAAATAAAGAAGGTAGTCTTTTATAACTTGAGCTTCAAATTGTGTGTGAGAGAGATAGCAGTGGCTTGTGTCTCTATAATTTGGAAAGCAGTGAATATGGTCATTATAATGTCAGCAGAGTAAATGGGAGGTTCAGATGACAAGCTAAACTACATGTGTGTTGCTCTTTTTAATAAATCTCGTGAGGAATCTGGTGAAGTGTTATTTATGTGACTTGTAGTCTGTCTGTGCCTGCTTACCTCTGTCTCCATTAGCTGGTTTTGTGTGTCTGTGTGTCTGTGTGTCGCGATGGGGTGGGAAGCATAACAGGAATGCAAAAGTTCTGGAAATGTCTCTAATGACATTGGATTCTTTGTATCACAGGTTGTAATCAGCAGCAGGAGCTCAGCATCAAATTACACTCTGACATTTTTGTTTGATAACCAAGCTGCTTGAGTGAAGTAGATTTTTGATTTCAGTTGGAACTGTTCCTACAGTAATTTTGTACAGTGTATGAAACCCATGTTAGTTATACTTCCCTTACAAAAATAATCTTACTGCTTTGACGTTAAAAGATATTGTTGCAGACGAAGTGGTTACTGCTCTAGTGCTGTAATTCTACACACTTATTTTCAATCTAAAGCAATCTCTTTGTCATGCTATTGAGTAATTTTCTAAAGTGAGCTTGATGAAATATTCACTAGTTTAATTTTGCCCATGGCTACATTTGACCTTTTCATTGGCATATTCAATTACTTAGAATGACTTGACTTTTTTGTAAGAGGAACAAGAGAAGGCTGTTGAGCTCCTCGATTCTATTCTGCATCCTGGCTCCATACATCTTAAATCTCAGAAACTACAGCCCGAATCCCAAAAATAAAACCCATTTTGCAGTTATTGATGTGGTTAGTGTATAGATTGTGAGCACCTTATTTTTGAGTTTGATCCAATGGTATCTTAAGCAATTAATTATTATTAGAATCAAACAAGTTAAATGATCGAGAAAATATTATGTTAGAGATTAGAAGAGCAGATCAGGTTTAGTTACTGTTTAGAGTAATGTTAATACTTGACCTTGTGCTTAAATCTTGGAGAATAAGTTGAGGTTGTTCTGGTGTAAATTATGTTGCCCATTGACTTGATTTGGTCAAGATGCAATTTCTTGGCAAATGGAATGTTTCCAGAAAAATCCATGATGCATCTTCTCAGTACAGCTAATATGAAGCATTCTGAATTTCTTGGAAAATATTCTTGGAGCAGAGACAAAACCAATTTTGTTATCTCTGAATTTACCGAGTGATCAGGATTTGTACACGACTGCAAAATGCTGTTGCTGATTTATAAGAATGTTTACGTCTGGGCAGCTCCATTCTCAAACATGCAAACATGTTATGTTTGGATTGTGGAAAGTGATATAGATAGACTTTGGTTGTTTCTCATAAGCAATTTGTATGTTGTAATCTGAAAATAGCCCTGTCAACACTACATCACTGCTCATATTGTTGTAAAATGGCAGCCTAGATTGTTTCCAAATCTCGAGAGTGAGACTTGAAATTCATGATCCTGACTTGAGTAGAGGAGTACTACTGAGCTAGGACTGAGCTCTGAAAAACTGTTTGCGTAAAGTACACGTTGAGAACAGGATATGTGCAAAATATTCCTCTTTATCACAGTGACCAAGATTGCTGCTGTCAGAGGTCATGAGTTGGTCAGTTCTTGTTTTGTTTTATTTTGTGTACAGCCTGGTCCCAAAACAGGTGACCTGTAACCAGAAGAAAATAAGTTCTCGATATTTAAGTAGCCTGTTTGAATATCTTGAATTTTTGTAGACCTTCATATTCTACTTTTGGAGAGAAATTTGTTTTTAAAATATGTCAAAAAAAATGACATCTTCTGTAGACTCCCATGCACTACCACAATGATCAATGGTGATGGCAGGTGTCAACACTCATAGTGGCAACTCCAAATATTAGATAACAGCTTCACAAGTAGAAATTGCTTCTGAAGGACTGATCTTGACAGCCATTGGCTACAATGCAGTAAATGAAGGTCATCACTTCTCAGATGGAAGAATGCTAAAATGACATTCAGTCTATAAATTCAAACTCTCCTTGTATCTCATTTACTCTTTTCCAATCCTGTGAAGAAAATCTGTGTGGTTGCCCCTTGGATTCCTGAATTAAACAAAGCCTATGCTCATTTCCTGAAACTTCAGGTGTGGTTCCGAGTAAAAACAATTCACCATTTACCAGGAAAGAGATGTGGTGAGGTTGACGTGGTTGATTGGCAAATGTGCATTGTCACGTAATGGTGTGATTTGAGAAGTGCACTCTTGAATGCTCCAGCATCTGCAGTTCTTGCTACCTCTTTTGAATGCTTGTGATTTGAAGAGAGTGCATCTTTCTGTTGACTTAAAAACAAACTATGATTAAAAAATCAGGTACTTGTTTAAAAAGAAAAAATATATTTAATTCTAAAATGTGGTATTTAGAATTTTCAAAGTACTTCTGAGTTTGAATTTGTTGACTTTAAATAGGTCTCCAATTTTAGTAGCTTTCTTTGTCTTTATTAGAACTCAAACTTAATATTTGCCAGAATAATTTTGCAGCAATTGGTTTTCTTATGTGCAGTAACTGATTGATTGCAGTTCAATAGTGTTGGAGTGGGTGTGAGATTTTAAATACTGAACTTGGGAAGTGGTGAATATGATTAAGTAAGCTTGTAATTGTTTGAAACATTGAAAAAAAAATTAATACTGAAACCTGACCTTTCATTTATTGTAAGTTTTGAAGTGGATAGCAGAGAAAGGGAGTAATAATGTGATGTTGTTTTTGGCATTTGGAAGTGGTTCGTGCTGCAGTTAATTATAATTACTGTAACACATTGAAGTTGCTACTGGGATACTATTACATATTAGAACTAACTAACATAAAATTAATTATAATCACTTAGATTTCACAATTGTTCTGGTGACATACCTATAACCACCTGTACTTCATCCTATTGCAAAATGCTGTCTCTAGATGTAACCCAGGTTTGATTGGACACAAACTTTTGTGTTGCTGTGTATGAAGCTATAATATCCACCTACTTTCAAGCATCATCTTAAATGATATTTGCTATTTCTGGGCTAAATATTGCCACTGTTTCTCTGGAGGGCTATTGTTTTAAGAAGACTTAAGAGATTTGAATAAAATAATACTTTGTCGTCTTATTCCAATCTCTGCAGTTATTTCTTGCCCAGGAGAAAATGTGCGGAAATGAATCTGTTTGCGTAGTCAAAGGATATAACCTTTGGTTTCCTACTACATATCACAAAAATTGGCACTTTGGTTTTTAGAGTAACCACGTGTATGTTACAGTAAAATTTCACATCTGTGTTACTACAGCTGTTATGTAGTGTTTTGCATTGAATTGTCACTGCAGGAGCGTTGACTGTGTAACAAACTTTAGATTGCCATTTGCCATCACACATGGGATTGGAATGTCATGGTGTTCTGTCACTTTGTCTCGCAAGGTGGTGAATGGCATTCTAATATTTGTCTTTCAACTATGTTGAAATGTTGTCATAAGTTCCTAATGCAGCTTGGTTACTAGACATTTGGGGGAAAATGATCAAATGTGAAATTTGGGGGATAGGTTTTGGTTCCACTAGACCCCCCCCCCCCCTCAAAAAAAAATCCCCAAACTTGTGGTTCCTGACTCTGGAGGAGTGTTGTTCCATTTCACTTCTACAGGTTGTGGTGATGTTTATAATCTACCCAAATGACTGTCATAAAGCCTAAATACCAACCAGATTTTTCAAGCAGTTGAAATGTCAGCTAGGTCCAGTTTGTCCGTGCAAGTATTCCCAGATGGGACCTTTTACATCCCCCACCCCCATTTCTTAATTTGGAGATGCTGAAACAAGTTGTAGCACCTCTGCTGTTTCAACAACTGAGCTTTAACTCAAACTGCATAAAATTAGAATTTGAATCTGGAATTCTCTCTCAAGTTTTGAAGATCTCCTGATTGCCTCAACTGTCAAAGACAATCGAAAATCGAGTCAGAGTGGTACTGTAAATTGATTAAGACCACACAACATAGTGTATAGGACCCTTAGATAATTTGAGGAATGTATACTGTCAGGACTAGAGTACACTGCATAATCCAAAAATTAGCAAGACTTCTTTATTTATTCAAGTGATGTGGGCATCATTTTTGCATTTATTGCCAAAGAAGTAAAGGAACTTTTGGGAAGGATTTAGGTAACTGTAACGTTTCACAGGTAGACAGCGCAGTGCTTAATTTTTTTAGAGCCAGGTTTTACAATATTAATAAACCATTGAGTGGCACAATGTTAGAATGCGTATGAGTATGCTGGGGCTTTTTTCCAGTCATTTTGTGTACTACTTTTTCCAGAAGTGGTGCTAATAAACAACTGACTTCATGATGTTTAAAAATTTAGTAACTTTGACTTTGTAGTTTTATAACTTTACTCTTTAACCCAACTTAGGGAGAGGGATAACAAGGTGTGGAGCTGGATGAACACAGCAGGCCAGGCAGCATCAGAGGAGCAGGAAAGCTGAGTTT
>JAHRHZ010000080.1:21002776-21027046 GCA_024137785.1 Ginglymostoma cirratum | reverse complement strand
TATTGAGGGATTATCTTAAATTGTTAAGCCATTACAACTGCCAGGCACAAAATATCAGCAGTTTACATTTGCTGTTCCATTCAACACTACTGTCCAGTGATAACTCTAGTTTGAACCTATAAATGAGCTGTACTGCTGATGGTTGTTTCTGTTCAAGTGGATATTTAATCTGAATTTAACCAGCTTGTTTTAGTCTTTTTGCAAGGTTGTTATAGTACTTGTGGATTGGAAGGCAGGACGTTAGAAATCACTTAGAAAATGATAGTGGGAGGAGTGCATGTTCCCTTTTAAAAGATGTGGTTTTTAGGCTTAAAGTCTGCAGGCAGCAGCAGATGCACAAAAGGCTAACTGTTAGCTTTCAAAGCAACATTTTACCAAGACGACAGGTTTTTGAATTTAGCCAATTAATTTAAACCAGGCCGTAGATACTGAAGCCCAATTAAGTTTAAATCTGATGGTTTTGACAACCTCAGACCAATTCTATTGTAAGAAATTAATATATCATCAAGGGTATAAAAGAAGAAGGCGTTTGAAAATTGTTGAGAGCAAACTGCAATCTGTTAAGAGAATAGTTCCCAACAGCTGTCAGCACTAAAGAAAAAAAAATCACTGGCTGTTACAGAAATCTCTAAGATCTCAGAGTAAACATCATCTAAATAAAGGTACTGCGGCACTCAGCGATTATTCCTGGCACAAGAATTCAACAGTGGAGAAGGCAAAGAACATTCTGGAATTCTTATCCTGGCTCTGATTTTGAGAGAGCAAGCTTTAATTTTGTTATTAATTTGGTTGGTGTAAGTGGGACTTAGATCTATTGGAACAGCATTTCATTAGTTCTTTTTATTTGGGAATTGTTTGGTTTGTTAATAGTTCTGTTAATTTGTTCACTGTTAGCATTACTTAAATTGTTACTTGTGAATAATGAAGTGAGTATTAGGGATTTCTTTCATTTAACCACTCCTTTAATTGATTACAAGACGAACTCCTCTCTGTTTCGGTCCTAGTTATCAGACTGGGGCAGGGGGAACCACTGCTTCATAACAGTTTAAAAAAAATCACAGTGACAGCATCTCTTTTTAAATGATATGTTTTGCTGGAGCTGTAACTGTAAATATCTTTGACTATGAATAAAATTCATAAGACCTCTGTACTAGTTTATACTAAACTTCAGTTATATACTGTATTCTGATCAAGTAGCTGACTTAATAATATGTATCATGCAAATATAAGGACAGATTTCAAGGATTACTTTGTGCCTAACTCAGTTTTCGCTCATATTTGTGATTTTCCTTATTGAAGAGAATAAGCTAAATGATTGTTCTGTGTTATTTGCCTTCAGGAGCCACCCTGTAGAATTACCTGCAGATTCAAGGATCTGACCTCTTTGCGTTCTTCCACTCCTACAGTTTATCCCATTTTTGTATTTTCCCCTTGTGCTACATATTTTCTGGTACTGACACGTGACCCCGACAGAGATGGTCATTCATTAGACCAAACTCACTTCCATCCAGATTTGTGCAAGGAGACACCATTGCATACACTGCTGTACGACACCATGAAATAATCGTGCCTTCTGACAAACTATAAGCAGCTCCACAGAAGGTGATCTTTTTGAATACGTTATCTCCTTTTTCTTTGAAATATAGAAACCTGGAAGGAGTTGAGCTGGATGTATTGACCCTCTGAGTGTAGCAGAGCGTCCTTCTTTTTTCCTGTTGGGTTTATATAAGAGCAGGGAAAGGATTGCAGAGTGGGCTAACATTGTTTGAATTATGCTTCTACTTTTACACTTTGGATATAACTTATTGTAAAGGAGATCAGAAAAGCAGTATCTGGTTTTAACAGCAATTGGAAATTTAAAAAAAACATGGATGTGAATGTCGATAGCAAGGTTACCAATTCTTGCAGTTCCCAGTTACCCTTGAGCGGGGTATGGAACATGTTGCTCCAGTGATTGTGGTGAGATGTTAATGAATGGCAATCCAGTTTCAAGCCAGGACAGTAGGTGGGTTAGAGGGAAATTTTACAGTTGGTGGTAGTCGCACTCGTCCTTTTGTACATGGTAGAGGTCACAACTTGGAAGATGCTTAATTGGCTGAGACATTTCTCGTTGCTGTGGCTTGTTGTTCCTCCATTTGTTCACAATCATCATGGAATCAGACATGAAAGTTATTCAGTTCTTAAATGTTTTAATCAGGGTTCTTTTGAACAGAGGGAAGAGCCATGTTAACCAGAGGGATGTTAATTATTCCACTATGGTTCAGCTTTGTATTGTCCAAGTTTAATTTTAAACTTGGCATCACTTGTTTTTCAAAAAGAAACTATATGAATGCAAAATTATCAGCACAAGTCTTTTTTGTAGTTGTCTTAAATGAAGTCTGTTTTTTTTCTCTTCCATTAAATATCTTCTCTACTGAATCTTTGTCATTGTATGTGAGATTCTCAGTGTGTGAATGTGTTGGTATGCAAGCATTTCACAACTTCCTCAGATCTTTTCACAGTTGCAATTTGCACAGATGATGATCCCTAAACCCCTGTCTGTAATTTCATTCTGGGTCTTGAGATGCCTTCTATAAGAATAGTCTAATTTGACAGCTGTTCTAACTAGAGGTTTTTGCCAGAAGCCTATATCAAACTATAAATTTATTGAGGATCTTCAGGAAAGATACATCTCCTAAAGTGTACTTTAAAACATGAATCAAGTTGGGGAAAATGCAATAAATTTTCCAAAGCTATCAGTTTTCAAATAACCCATTGAGCAAGAAGTTAATCTTTGCATGTGCTGGGTGAATTATTTTCACCAAAAGGCCTTGTGCTTTTGTGAAATCCTTGTATCAAATGAAAGAATTGTTAGACAAGTAGTTGTGACGTGCACATTCCCTGTGAACTATAAAAGGATATGGCAGTTGTGTGTTTCCTCAACACTTGTAAATTTATTTTATTAATTGAGAAACCTTGCTGATGGGCCAAGGCCTGTAATGCAGAGAGGTTAAAGGTGAAGTCTAGTGACTAGGCGGTAACATAATCGCAGCTTCAGGAAAAGGGGAGACTAGAAAGAATTGAAATGAGTGCAGCAGTTTAGTTAGAATTGTAGTGGAAATCCAGTATTCTTGTTTAAAAAAATTTGATGCTGCCTGAGAAAAATTCCTAGAGATATTTGAGAAATGTTAACTAAGTTGTCCAGTGTTGCTTTTGATTAATGTTTCTAACTGTGCCGCATCCAAAAAACTAAAACAATTAATTAAAACAAAAACACATTTTTATCTTGCTCCAGTAACGTCATCCGTGATGACTGATCTGGAGGTTTACTGGCTGTTAACAGAGATAAATGTAGCCACTCTTGCATGCATGGCAAGATTTCATAAACAACTAGACAGCTCTAAAATAAAATCTTTCAGCAAGGAAATGTTTGGAAGAGCAAATGTCTGCATAACTGTGAAATTTTAAAACCCTTCTCAAGTGCTCAGTTTTTGCATTGTACGATCAGAATATTTCTGTGGTTTGTGCTGTCCTTGAGAAGTTGGAAAATTTTATTGTTATTGGTATGTTCTACATTAGTTCAATAAATGTGCTTTGGATATTTGTCTTTGATCTGTTTATATGACAAGTTTTGGCAGGTAATGGTTATGCTGTCTGCTGCACACCCCTCCTAACCAGTAAAGTTAAATTTGTGTACAAGTATTCTTCCTAGCATCAGAAAGTTAGATTCAGTGGAGCATCACACTGATCTTTGCTAACAAATGACTGTCCGTAGATAATTCAGTAGCTTTGTTTGGAGATGCTTGCATAAGATACTATATTTTCATGTTGCAAACATCCAACTGGGTGTTTATCACCCAACCCAAGAAAAATTACAAGTTTAAAATTATGGCTTCAATATTTGAAAGCATTCAAAACTCTTACCCTTTCTCAGACGTATGCTGTTTATGTTGATTCAAGCATAATCCTAATCTCTGAAATTAGCTGTGCTTAATCCTGTAGTTAAATTATTTTTAAAGACAACACTGCCTGATAAGTTGGTGTTATTTTAAATGCTGGATATTTCAGGAGTCTGCAGCACGTTTGGCTTGTTTCTTTCTCTCTCTGCTTTTGCTATTCAGCTACCGAAAGGAGTTCTTTTCCAAGCATCAAAACTCGTTTTATAAAAAGCTAATTTTCTGCTAGTTAGGACTCCCCACTGCCAAAGTTTCACTAACAAAGATATTGTACATTAATTAGCATACCTTCCAGCAGGTCAGTTCTCCTGTAACCTGTCTGAATTTTCAGCTTTTCCAAACAATGACAGTCTTTTTCTGTTGGATTATGTTTGTTCAACCATGAACAATTTATGGTTTGTTTGAGGTATTTTGAGTTGTAAACCAAAGTGGCTTAAAGCTGCCATATTTCATTAAATCTGAACTGTGACAATTGTGGTTATAGTAGTCAAAGTTGTGAGGTAAAGTGTTTAAATTCTTGGCTTGGAATTTAGTTTTTTTTAAAATGTTTTGAAAATTTTTTTTTCTAAAACAACATAATTTAAAACTGGCAAGTATGCAAAATGCATTCCAAGAGGTTACACTTGTGTAGAGCTTCTGTATTCTAAAAATGTATACCCTGAATTTAGGACTGAAATAGGAGCTAAAGTTTATGGCTCGAGGAGATGAATGATCAAATAGACCTTTGGTCACATGTTGAACATGTGAAAGGTCAGTTAATATCTTCAGGGACTTCATTTCATAATTCTAAATTTCTGATTCCCTAAACGCTTAAATACTAAATGTTAAAAAAGTTGGCTTTTTTCTAGTTTAATTTGTATAAGTAAACACAATTTTCCACTTATCACTGAAGCATTGGCTGCAACTAGTAAGTATTAGTGATCTATCTTCCCCTACAAAAAGACTTTTTTTCCATTCATCTCAAATTTTCTGGACTTTGTCTTTTATATAGATGTTCTTTCAAAATTTAATTTTTGAGCATGAATTATGATGCCTATTTAAGTCTATTTCACATTTTACCAAATGGGGCAAAAAAATAAATTTGAGGCTGTGCAGTACTATAGGTATTTATTTAAGGAGGGAAGCTGTTTGTTTAGTTGAAGGTCTGTGGTTTATTTGAGTCAAGAGAGTAAAGGGGTAATGTTTAACTAAAGTAACTGAGTATTTGTTAAGCTATATTGTATGTCATTTTTTTCATGGTTGTGGGGCTGGGGGCCGGGTAGGAAATCCTTGCTATCAGTTGGAATGTTTATGTGGTATTTGAGTCCTGGGTGTGAAAACAGATGTTCTGTAGTCAAATGTTGGCTTCTGATTGTAATGCTTCCTCAAGCGTTTGGTGAGCGGAAAGGTGCTTTAAAATTTGCCGAACCTGATCCACTTCAGTTGAAGAGTCATCTACATCAGAAAGAAATATTTACCTGTAGGAATGATATTTTTTCCCCCAAAAATAAACTTCATGTTCACATTTACAAAGATTAACCACTGAGTGGGGAAAATTAAAGAAATAACTTCCTTGAGCTGCACGTTTTTCAGACACTGTTTCTGTGTCCCTCACTCGCACCCTCACAACCTGTCTATCTGTGTCACTCTCGCTCTTGCTGTCGCTGTCTGTCTGTCTCTCTCTCTCTCTCTCACGGTCTGTCTGTCTGTGTCCTGTCTTTCTCATTCTTCCCAACCCACCCTCAAAATTTTATCTTCTGGTTATTCCTGATGTTGTGATCTTTTTCTTAAGTGTCGCTTCATATAGTTAAGTCTTCCAAGAACTAAAAGCAACAAGAGCTTCCTGGTTTAGAAAATACAATGTCCAAAGTTTAACTTTGATCAAATCATTCCATATTGTTTATTCTAAAATATTTAGATCAGTTTATTTAATTGAATGTGACATGACCTCATTGGACGCAACTAGCTCAGGATATAGAATTAATTGCATCTCTACCAAACTCAGTCTGTACCCAGTTCCTCTTTGCCTATTTTTCTTCCCTTGCTTTATTTCTCCTGTAGGCTGTAATTCTGATCAAGGGCTGTGCAGTGTGTCTGTTGCTTTGCTGGAATTCACAGTCTGAATGTCTATGGTTTGAGCCTTGCTTTTTACCTGGATGCGCATTGATGTCCAAATCCCTCTGGCTGTATATTTTGTTTTGCTATTCTGCATAGATTTGAATCAGAAATGGGATTCAACAAAAGAGGAGGAAGTCCATAATAGAATAACTATACAGGGACACTCTCCAACCTCTCTACATTTGACAGTACTTGCAAAAATGATAAGATGTACACTTCATGAATCGTAAACAATTGCTTAGTTTTGCAGGCAAGTCTGTTATTTGGAAGCCAAGGACTGCCATTTTCTGGTTACCAGTTTTTGGACTTGGGTTTTTCCTGAAGGAGTTAGTTGAGATGTTGTAAATGGAAATGCTGTAGATGGGAAAATGCTGAGGGGTATGTAAAACAAAAATGAAATGATCAACTTTTAGATGAATCAAAACTGGCATGTGAATTAACTGGAGAAAATAAAAACAGCATTTTGTGAGTTTACCCTTAGATGTTTTCGACTCTTGCAGGAACGTTCAGTTCCTAGAGTTCAGGGCTTGGAATGTTTATCCACAGTTTGTACAAAAAGAAATAACCCTGTGCGCACGAATGTTGGTTACCATGGCAATTGGAGTTCAAGGGACGCTGGAGGTCCTTGCACTGTGATTCAGGATTGAGGCCTGAAATTGTCCATGAAAATGTCAGATTAACCATGCTACTGTTATGTAATAGAATGCCTGCGTGTGGCTTATATGTTGTTCATGTTGTGGGGTGGTTAATGAAGAAATTATTTAGTAGCCACCGGTGTGATCATGGTTACACCATTTTAGCCATGCACAATAATTTGGTAGAAAGCTTGCAATGCGCAGCGGTAAATACACTTTATTTGCTATTTTATTTATTCATGTATTTAGTTAAGATGTACTGTCAAGTTTGCAGTGAAAAATCTGTCAGTCTTTCCAAGTTACTGAAATATGGAATTCTGGCATGAATTTCAGACACAGCACATCCTAGTCCAGTGCACAAAAATTTGTCCAGCAGCTTCATGCAGTACTTGACTTTCTAAGATTGTTGTGAATGTTGGTTTGCATGACAAGACTCCCTAGTTACATTCCTATCCAACCAGAATGGGATATTCAGCTTTGCCCTAGCTAGAGTTGTCTGATTGGAGCTGCTAGTTATTAACTTGATTTTGACTTCTACTGGCCTGGACTTACTTTGGGTCAGTTTGGAATAACTAATACATTCTTGTCTCTGCACAATGCTGCTGTACTTCAGTGGTAATTTTGCATTCCTATCTGCCACAAAATTTTAGTGAGTACTAAGTATGCAGGAAACAATGAAAAATCACTTATATTCAAAACTCACTCGAATCCTATGCTTTACATGTTAGCCATTTACGAAAATACAAGTTACAACCATTTTCTAATTACCAATCACAACTGCAATTAGCCATATTCCCAATCCTAATGAGACACGTGGATAACACATTGGATAGTGCTTCTGCAGTCTTTTTTTCTAACATCATGAGTTTAATTGCCTGAAAATGTTCTCCGCTTTAGGAAAATATGATCTTTACTAATTTGAAAAAAAAAGCCTTTCAGACATACCAATCTAACAATCTTTGCGTTAGCGTCTATTTGCGCATGTTGAAGATGTGCAGAAATTCTAAGTTCCGGGAATATTGGCTTTTGTTACTTACAGATGTTTGATTTCAATCTTTTTGATTATCATGCATCAGAAAACTCCGAGCTTACCACAGTATCTTTTTTTGCCCCTCGTTCTTCGGTGATTAAAGCACCATCGGTAAATTAGTAGCAATTGAGGAAATTGTAGCTGTTGCTGAATTTGAAGTTGGTCTTGAAACCTATCACAGAAAATTACTTGAATGCTTCAGTAATTGCAACTTTAGCATTAGCCAAATTTGGTGACAACATACATTAAATTTTTTCAGGAAAATAAAAGTTGATGTGGAACAGATTAATTCCCAAACAGGATCATTTTAAAGGAAGTATTTTGATAAATCAACTGTGAAAAACAGTTTTTTATTGTCAACTTGTGCACTATCAAATATCTGCATGTTGAGTGCAGAAAGAATACATTTTGAGGACTGACTGAAACATTCATAGAAGTGAGTTGCCAGAATAACTCATCACAAGTACCATAATGTCAGAGCCACAGTGAGATATTTG
The DNA here is from genome assembly GCA_024137785.1 of Ginglymostoma cirratum. Lineage (NCBI taxonomy): Eukaryota > Metazoa > Chordata > Chondrichthyes > Orectolobiformes > Ginglymostomatidae > Ginglymostoma > Ginglymostoma cirratum. The sequence goes on along the minus strand of JAHRHZ010000080.1, from coordinate 21,018,852 downwards.
GGGGGGAAGAAAGGCTTCATCATTTCTACATTATGAAGTTGGAGTGCTGAGGTTGATACTCGATCCCTTTGTATAGCGAGGTGAAGATCATTCTGGTCCTTGCTGTTTGATTGTTGAGTAATTGTGCATGTGGGAAAATCTTGTTGCTGCGAATCACTGTTTCAATAGTTTACTAGTTCATTGACTAAGCTTTTGGGCAACTTGGGTGAGGGAATCTGCTGTGTGGAATGAAATATTTATGCATCTAACAGATTCATGAAACAGATTTTTTTGTCAAGTGATTAACATCTCCATGTAACATAAAACATTTTGTGGGAAGTTTTCCTGTCTCTGTCGCGAGCTTAATTGTTTTTGAAAGTTGTCGTATTGAATTTCCTGCAGAAATCTCTCATGCCCGTTATTGCCGTTGCTACATAGCATGTGTAAATTTTTTGTATACAGTGTCGTCGAGAGTAGGACCGATGACTGATTGACTGACTGACTGACTGACTTCCTTTTTTAGTACTCCTGGGTGAAATATGTGTAAAAGATAGCTTTAAATTAACGTTGTTGTGCAAGAGTGGATGGCTAGACACAACAGATGGAAGGTTTTGCTGTGTAATTTGAAAGTAAACTACTGAAGCTTGTATCATGTAACTCATCTGAAACTTGTATCGTGCGTATTTTTGCACACAGTTTTTTTAAAGGAAAGCTGCGTGCATATTCCTTAAAATAGAAAATATTTTTAAATACAAGGTTTTGCTGGAAGAATGCATTCTATTTTGGATGAGCTTTTAGTTAACATAAACAATTTTAATTAAGTCCAATCTTCCCCTCCTTGTCCCTGATGTTCTCCAAGAAGGGGCTACTAGCCTCCTTTGACCCAGTCTTTAGTAGCTCCTGTAACTTCTCAGTACTTTCAGCTTGATGTTCTGTAACCTGCTTTGGGAAATTATTTTTGTGTGAAAGGTGCAGTATACATGCAAGGTAGCTGCTGATTGTTGCTAACATCGGTTGCTAGATGCATGGTGGTTTTGAGTTGCATTGCAGATTCGATGATTAGCTTCTTTAGGTCACCGTTCAATGGAGAAGCAATTTCTAGCTAAAAGGGGAACAAATTTCGTACCAAAATGTATTTCTTATCTGTGGTTTTTAAAAATATTTTTCTACATTATTCCTGAATTTAGATGCTTTATGACTCTACCTTTTTCTCCTAAATCTTAAGGGTTTTAAACTCACTTTGGGACTGCCTAATTAATTCTTGATTTACCTCATTCTCTTGAACTCCTTCAACAGCTTAGTAAGATGATGTGCCCTTTATCTGGATTACTCAGTTTTTAAAAACGTTATGTTGTGTAAAATGATATTAAAGAAGCTATTGGTTTTAGAGCTTAACTTATGGTGTAATTTGTATGCTGAATATTGTTTCAGCTGCTTTCAGCAGCATGGTTAATGTTTCTGGTCAACGAGCTTTCTTCGTAACTGAAGAAATGTTCTTGACCTGAAAGCTTAACTCTGCTTCTGTCTTCACAGATGCTGGCAGACCTATTGAGTATTTCCAGCGCTGTCTGTCTTTTTTGTTGATTCATGGAATTTGCAGGCTGTCGGCTGAATCACCATTTATTGCCCATCCCTCATTAGTCAGAGGGTGGTTAAAAGTCAACCTCATTGTGGGTCTGGGGTCACATGTAGGCCAGGCTAGGTAAGGATAGATGATTTGCTTCCCTAAAAAACGTTAGTGAACCAGAGGTTTCACAAAACCAATGGTTAAGTTGCCATTAGGCTAGATTTTTAATTCCCAGGTTTTTTAAAACTATTAAATTCAAATTTTTAAACTATTGAATTCAAAATCCATGGTGGGATTTTGAGCCATATCCGCAGAACAGGGATTTTGTAGACTTTTTTTTTTAATCAATCTGTTCAGAGATGCTGGTACACACTTCTGGAGCAAGTGAAATGGTTCTGGATTACTAATCCAGTGCCATTGCCACCACCCCATATTTTTGTTTAAAGTTTGCAGCCTCCACAGTATTTAACTCCCTAATTTCTTACAGCAGCATCCTTGCTAGTAATGCCTCTTATTTACAGTAGCCACCTCAACTGTTTGAAACTAAAATTGTGAATCACAATTTAGAGCACAATGCTCCATGAAAAGCAATTTCCTTTCTCAGTAATCCTAACTGATGTTAAACTACATCTGTTTCAAATTTCTATATTGCAATATCAATCTCATCACTGTTTTAATCGTCGTGATTTTGTAGCTTTTTTTTCTCATCAACTTGGGCAGTCCCTCGGAGTTGAGGATGACCTGCTTCCACTCTGGAGCCTGGTGGTGGGTTCTCTTGTTGCATAGTCCGATCCTGGAGCTTCAGACTCCCCCACAGATGGGGCAGGCGGTGTTTGAGGAGACAACAGGTGGGTGGGATGCTCCAGATTTTGTGTGCTCTTTCCACTACTCACTCTTGGCCTGTGTTTGCTCCTCTTGGTGATATTCAAACTGGTTGGTGCCTTTGCTGCTTCTCTGGTTTATGCATTCTAGACAATTTGTACTTAAGGAATTTCAGTTATTGGCAGAAATGCTGCATTTGTTTAGGGCTACTTTTATGGTGTCCTTGTAGCATTTCCTCTGCCCTCCTCGTGATCACTCACTTAACATTGCGGAACTGAGTAGAGCAGTTGTTTGGGATTCTTGTGTTGGGCCATATCTATGGTTGGTGTCACCTGCCCATTGCACTGGTCATGTTTGATCAGTGTCTCGAAGTTCCCCTTGGAGCTAACCTAAAGGTTGAGCAGGAAACTGTGTGCAAATTTCGCTTCCAGGTCAGAACCCAGACCACTCTGACTTCTGTTATGGAGTAGCAGTACCTAGACAATGCCAGTGTATAAGTGCACTCAGGCTGAGCTATAAACCATTGACACATATGAGAACGGGCTTCAAACTAAACATCTGATAAACAAAGGTGCTCTGCTTCTGCCCCCAGACTATCAAAATCCACGGCAAGCCTTTGGACAATGTGGATCGCTTTCATACCTTGGGTGCCTCCTCTTGATGTGAGCAGATGTTGATAACAATCTTAACCCAAGCAAGTATGGGTTCACTCTGAGTAGAAGTTCTTTTTCTTGACTTGCTTTTTTTCCAATTTTGGTGTGCCGGTTTGTTGGCCCAGACTTACAGTCCATGTCTTTATGCCCTTTTGCATAAAGCATGTTTTGGCAACATGACTAGATAGCAGTAATGAACGGGAACCTCTATCAATGTGGTTTTTTAAAGATGCTTGTCTCCCATGCTTCCTATTCGCCCTGGAACTGAGGAAAGTTTTCCCAGTAGGGATCAGCAATTGAATTTACAATTTTTGTGGTCCGTATGTTTCATCTATTCACTGGGTAAACTCGCAGAATTATTTGAATAAGTCTGAGTATTTACTTGAGAATGCCAAATCCACAAATGTGACTAGTCTGTCCTCTTTGCGTTATTGTGTAGTGAATCTTAGAGCATTCGGATCATCGAGGTATATGACTGGTACTTGTGTACATCAGGGTTTCATTAGATGACAACCAACTTTTTCCATGTTTTAAAAAAGTTAGTCGCCATAGTCCCAAAGGACCTTAAAACTGTTTCTCCTTTGAGAGAAGTGACTGGTGTGGAGTTTAACCTGAGGGTGACCATGCCTCAGGCAAGGGCCAAGGTTGAGACAGTGGAACCTTCGTAGTGACCTCCTGTTAGTATGGGGATTGAGGTCATGCTGTCAGTGGCACTTTGCATTGCAAACCAATCTTCCAGTCAAATGATCTAAAGGCTCCCCCAACCCCACAAAAAAAAGGGAAATTCGACTGTTGCCAGTCCCGGTTCAAGTAAAGCCAAATGCACTGATTTTTCCTAACCTCTGGTTCAGTTTCTAGTATCTACTTATATGTTGAGGTGAAGGGGCAAGTTTGATTGTGGTAGACATTTTGGTAAAAGTTCCTACTATCAAGTTGGCTTCTAAGGAGACCAATCTAAATGAGCTTCTCGTTTCAAATCTTTAGGCTATATTTTGTGAAATCCTGACTGCTACAGACATCATATCCCCAAAAAAGATGGTTGATAGTTGGTACAAGGGCCACAGCTATAGCCTGCTTGGATGTGCAGGTACAGATGTTAGTTCCGTTTATAGGAAGAGTTGAAAGATGCGTGAAAAGCCATCGACAAGTGAAAGTTTCATACCAACCACTTTTCGCTCAGCAACAGAAATGCTCTGTGGTAACAAACGAAAGATGCTGAGGATAATAACCAGAGTCATAGCACGTGAACAGATCCTTCAGTCCAACTCGTCCATGCTGACCAGATGTCCTAAATTAATCTAGTCCCATTTGCCAGCATTTGGCTATTATTCATATACTTACCCAGATGTCTTTTAAATGTTGTAATTTTACCAGTCTCCACTACCTTCTCTGGCAGCTCGTTCCATACACACACTACCCTCTGCATAAAAAATGTTGCCCCTTGAGTCCCTTTTATTATCTTCCCCTCCCACCCCAGGGAGGTTACCCTATCCATGCTCCTCATGCTTTTACAAACCTCGGTAAGGTCACCCCTCAGCCTCAGGGGAAAATAGCGTCTGCCTACAGCTCAAACCCTCCAACCCTGGCAACATCCTTGTAAATCTTTTCTGAACCCTTTCAAGTTTCACAGCATTCTTCCTATAAGCACAGTGACCAATGTCCTATAGAGCTGCAACATGACATCCCAACACCTATACTCAATGCACTGACCAATAAAGGAAAGCGTACCAATGCCACTTTCACTATCCTATCTACCTGTGACTCCACTTTCAAGGAAATATGAACCTGCATTCCAAGGTCTTTATTCAGCAACATTCCCCAGGACCTTTACCATTAAATGCATAAGCCCTGCCCTGATTTGGCTTTCCAAAATGTAGCACCTCACATTTATCTAAATTAAACTCCATCTGCCACTCCTTGGCCCATCTGGTCAAGGTCCTGTTGTACTCTGAGGTGACTTTGGCTATGCAATACACCTTCAATTTTGGTGTCATCTGCAAACTTGCTAACACTCCTCCTATGTTCATATCCAAACCATTTATGTAAATGACGAAACGCAGTGGACCCAGCACTGATCCTTGTGGCACACTGCTGGTCACAGGCCTCCAGTCTGAAAAGCACTCCTCCACTGCCATCCTCTGTCTTCAAGCCCGTTCTGTCTCCAGATGGCTAGTTCTCCCTGCATTCCATGTAATCTAACCTTGCTAACCAGTTTACTATGATGAACCTTATTGAACGTCTTACTGAAGATCATAGATCACATCCACTGCTCTGTCCTCATCGGTCCTCTTTGTTACGACTTCAAAAACCTCAGTCAAGTTAGTGAGATGATTTCCCAAGCTATCCCTAATCAGTCCTTGCCTTTCCAAATATGTGTTTTCTTTGATTGGGTCTACGTGATGAATGCAGATTGTATGTAGCAGTTCAAGAAGACTTATTTGTTGATGCCACCACCCTAAAATTTATCTTGCCACTTCATATGTGTTTTTGATTGGGATAATATTGTTCAAGAATGTCCAAAGGATGAAGATGGTGATTCTTGTGTTTGCAGTTTTGAAAGCCTTTGGATGTTTCTTTGCTGATATGCCATTTGGGATAATTCTTGGAATAAATCTATTCCTAATTTTAATGATCACCAAGTTGGCGCTAAACACCATGTGATGATTGTAGGTTGCATTTGAAGAGAAACAATAGTTTCACATATCCATAAATAAGCAGGTCCTTGTGCACAATGAGATATTTGCAAACTAAACTGCAGTATTTCACAGTACACCAAATTGACAGAACTTGTGATTTGTTACAAAGGTAATTTAGTGTATGTGTTGTACAATAATAGTATTGGATTTGGGTAGATCCGAAAGTGTGTCTGCTTTTTTAAAGGCACAGTTGTACTGGTGTCAGAGCAAGCCAGGTGAACTGAATTTGCCAAATTTGATTGTGTTGGCACTTGAACTAGGTCTCTGAAAGAACCAAAAAGTCTCCTCCTGTGCTGCAATCTAAGTATTGACCGTTCTATTTTTCTTTCATCCTGTGCATTAGGTGTGAATATACTTATACTTCCACCAAAGGAGGGAAATTTGAAGTAAGTCTGGTTCATTTAGATAACTACTCAGGGCTAGAGAAACATAAGCCAGAGAACCAATTGTACTATAGAGCTATTGAATATTTATAATAAACAAAAAAATGGGAAAATAAAATGCAGCTGGTAAAGTAGGAGAAAATAGAACATTTTCACATTGGTATGTGGGTTGGACACTGAAGTTGGGGACGGTTTCTAAACTTCCATCTGGCAAAATTAGGTTTTACGCCTCACTAGGGTGGCATGCTGGAATTCAAACCTTTCTGTTCCCAACTTTGTTACAAAACTTAAAAGTTTTCTCAAAGTACTCAAATTCCTCACTTTATCTTTTGTAGACCCAGGTGAACAGAAAACATGGTCCACGTTTCTGTACATAACAGGAATTATTATTTATTACAAATAAATATGTTCTAGGTACAGGTAAGCAATTATGAACTACTAGCTACTAAGTAAATTGCAAACCACATTGTAAAGCTCTTCCTAGAAATATAGACGCACATGGGGTTATGGTTGGAAGGAAAAACTGGGAAGGAAGTTCAGTAGCCTCTGTCCATATGTTTCATTAAGATGATCTTTTTGCTTGCCAAGACTCGCTGTTCTTCAGACTCTTCTCCAGGTACTATTTGTTTCCTTGAAGAAACCAGGACCAATTGGTTCTCAGATTATAATGTATCTGACATACTAGTTAAAAGCAACTAGTGAGGGAAAATAAACTAGCTTTCTTCAAGCATTAAGTATTTTCTTCTGCTGAGAGACGCACCACCACCTCTCCTGGAGTTCCAAAGCCTTCTGGTAATATTGTTCATGTCCACAAGTTGTTTAGCTACCGAGGAGCCAAGCACATGGTTGTTGGCAAGCAGATGTCCTTTATCATCCACAGTTGGCCACAAAGTAATCAGCTTCTTGTTGCTGGTCAAATCTCACTGAGTACACAACCCCTCTGCAATCAACTATCCCCATTGTTTGAGCAAAGTGACAGGGTAAACACTAAATTTCAGCAACTTGCTCTTGGTTTTAAAATCAACCCCTTTCCCATTTCAGTTCACATTCAAAATATGCAGAAAAATAAAACACAGACTTTACATCGGAAATACGTTGTGTGATGCCAATAGTTACCATTGTTGTAGCCTAACAATCCAAATGATACATAGTAAATATGGGGAAAAATAATAATACCATGCTGTATTGTTTGGGAGCAGTTTCGAGCTTTATTACCTGAACTAGTAAAGTAGGTGTGATTTATTGTCTCTTAACCTAAAAACACAGCACTAAGTTGTTCAGGATGAAAGAGATGTATTGAAATACGGTTTCAGATGCCAGAGCTAATCTCTGTATTTGAACTGTACAATGTTTTTGCTGTTAGTTTTTGAAGAGTGTGTTGTGCAACCAGTATGGCCACATGCCTGCATGTTAACTTAAAGATATGTCAACACCAGCCAGCCTAGGGCGACTGAGACGGTAAACATGAACTGCAGAGCTTTGCAGAATGTGTGCTTGTGCTATTTGTTTTCTTTTTAACATGGCTTTGACCTGAAACTTGAATGTACCAATGGAAAACGGATAGTTTTTTTAAAACTTTGGCTCCAGAAAGCTACAAGCCAACGCTTTTGAAAAGACAGACAAGCACTATCTGATTTTATGGAGGGTGGGGGGAATGAGAGAACTACAGTCTGAATTAAACAGAAGTTCACAGATCAGAATCTCTCAAAGGGAACATATGTGCAGTTTAACATGATGAGCTGTCCATATGAGCTAGGAAGCCTGTCTTATTTTCCACTTTTCAGATGTGGAGTTAGCTCGTCACCTTTCCATAATCTGATTCATTTTGATGCAAATTGCTCCTCAGTTCTTGTTCTCTGCAACATAGTAATATTTCATCTTAAAATAAAGATTAAACTAGTTTTATGCTGAAATTCAGTTAACAAGAATGTGTTTTGACTGGGATAATGAGCTTAGTTTTAACAGTTAGCTTTGGAACTGTGTAGATTAAAATATCCATTTTGCCAGGGGTCCAAACTTAGATGGTTCCTTTTCTTTAAAAGAATGTTTTCTGTAGCTGTGCTGGTAGTTCATTAAAATACGGGACATGTGAGATGTTTTGTAATTTCCAGAACACATTGCAATCCTGTATTTGAGAAATTGTGAATCTGCTGCTGCCTCCTTAAATATCTTTAAGTTTGCATTATAAATACATACTTTTTCTCTGCTTCTGTTAATTTATTTTTCGCTGTCAGCATAGGTAATGGGAGAAGTTGGCTGAACCTAAGGGAATTGAATTCACTCAAAGGCCAGCACTAACAGTACCATGTTCAGAAAGGAACATTAGACTTGAGAATTTGGTTTGCTACTTTAAAGAAACTAAATAAATGCATGTTGTTGGCCTAATAAATAAAAATGCTAGCTGCCAAAGTGGAAAATCTAATGTCCTTAAAATGCATATTAGATTTGTAAGAGGCTATAAAGAGAAAAACACTAATGTATTGTGTTCTTCATTCAGACTAGTAAACTTGCAAACCTGAATTGTTGCTCTTCTAGATGTCAGTATACCTTGCAGCACTTTTGGAATTAGAGTTTTTTTTCAGAAAAACGCCTAAGTGAATAATATATTTTGTAAATGATCTAGCAGCAGGATGAAATTGGATTGCCATCATTTAAATGTATTTGTTTTCTCCACTCACACCATCTGACCTTTGCCTCCAGTCTGGAGGTCATTTGAAAAGATTTGTTTTGTCTTGATATTCGTGTAATAGCACAACAACGCTGTAACATTGAAACCAAAAGATGAATGTCTGTTGCTAAGGCATGCACCAGCTAAGTGTAGGTAAGTGGTGTGTGCAGTGGTGCAGCCTTTTAAAGTCAGGCAGAGACTGCTTCGGGTAAGTGGATTCTCAGGAGGGGCAGGTCGCTTGAAAGAAACAGTTGTTTGATCAAGTTAAAGCTGATCTGTCTTTGTAATGCTAAACTACATTTATCTGTGCGGTGCGGGCGGTGACTGTTCACTTCCCGTACCATCAATCATTAAACATTTTTCTTTCCATTCCATTAAACAGTAATGGATAAGGTTAATGACTCTTCTGGTTTGTTTTGAAACAATGGGTACGAATGGCGACTTGTTCAGCTGTGCAGTGTGTGTTAAAACAAAAGACACTGTGCAGAACTGGTCTTGGTCTTAGTCTTAAACTGAGCAAGTTTTCGTTTAAATGATAGTCATTTTTTGTATATCTGTGGTACAGTGTTATAGTGCATGATCCCTTTCTTCATCTGTGATCCATGTTACCAGACAACTTAAAGTGATGAGAGGTTTTGTGGATCATACCAGTGAACTATACACTAACGATTCATGGGTGTTGTTTTTGGGGGGGGGAATACAATGTCAACAAGGGTCGGGTAAAAACACAGAATACTAGGTAAATTTGAGTAATGGCTAGGTGAGGCCGCAGCTGGATTTTATTAGTCTGAAGATTATACCCTCAAGGGGCACCATGTTCAGAAAGGAACATTAGTTCTAAGGAATTCTTTGTGTTCAGAAGTGAGGGAGGATGACATTAGGAAAAGTAGTTCAAGTTGAAGACAAAATTTTGGTTATACTCTGAAAGGGCAAAAGATTTTGTATGTAACTATTTTCAGCAGTTTGTAGGGTTTTTTCTTTTTGCCATGCAGATGCAGCTAATTAAAATGGATCAGCAAAATAGACAATTCTGCCATTATGCAAAATTGTGGTGCATGGAAGAAAGGTTCTCATTCAGTGGGCAAAAACTGACTAATGTGAGGACTTGAAATTTGCGTTCATTTAGTGCTGAATTGGACTTGATATGACCACAAACGTATGTGCTGCAGGCTGAGTTCAGGGAAATGCACATAGCTTCGTAATATTGTACAGGTATTGTAGAAGTTCATTTGCTTTTCGTGTTTTCATTGCATCAGTTTAGGTCTAAGTATGCAATAGCTCCATTTCAAATTGTCCAAAAGTTAGCAGGACTCCGTCACATCATTCCTAATGTGTGTAGACATGTCTGAAAATGTAGTTAGTGTTGCATTTTCGCATATACGAAGAAAATCTGAGGAGATTCATCATTCTCATTTTATAAGCCCATGAATAGAATGAGTAAGATGTACGTAGCTGACAACTTAACATGGCAGAACCTGCATTACTGCTGTCCTATATATTAATTTAAAAGCACAGCAGCCCTACATTCTCACCTCAGTCTTCCAATTATCCAAGAGTGTAGAAAGCTTATATCTTTATGTTCCATGCACAATCGTATTGGAGGAGCATCAGACAAGTATCTGTCTGGATGAATTTCTTGTGTCTCTTTTTGAATATGTGTCATGATGCCAAAGTTATTCATGGCTTAGTTGAGGCAACTGTTAAAGCACGTTGATAAACACTGAAAATTAATAATAGATACCGATTATCTCTTTGTTTCTTCTGTTCCCTCCTTTCCTCCTGCTTTTTGGGTTACTTCAATGCAGTATGCTCTTAATGAAACCACCATTCCTTTGACCTTTGAATCACAATTCTGCCAGAACTTGTCTTCTACATTACCCTTTTCAATTTCATTGCACAAAAATAGGGTTCAATGCTCGCATATAGAATGAAGTTCACCTTCATTAGCCTGTTCATGAATTTTAAGGACTTTCGGCTCTATATCCCAAAGAGGTTGGAAAGGGTGTATTGCAGTTGACAGTCTAATATCTGTGCAGACTTATTCTGGCTGCTTGTGCATTCTGAATAATTAGACTACAAAATTCATAGCTGTACCTTAAGATGCCTAGAACTGTAAGTGCTGGGATTCCTCATCTAAACCTCTCCACTTCCAGTTGTTGTTCTGTCTGTAAGGTGTACCTGACGAACTTTATAATGCACCTGTGAGAAGCCTTGAGATTTTTCTTTGTTAAAAGGTGCAGTATAAATAAAAATTTGCTGTTGTTACTTGAATGTCAACATGTACATTTTCATCTGTGGTCACTGGAGAGTAATCATGAGCAGAACTCTGGCTAATGTGCTCCCTGAGGCAGTTGCAACACTGTGCACTAACAAACATGAGACATGGAAACTTTGAGACCAGGATTTGTACTTTGGACCTTCTTAGCAGTGAGCCGAGAGGCAGGCTTACTGGTTTCATTAGTTTTTCTGTTTCAAGAAGGAATTCCGTTCAAATAATCCTAGCGTAGAAAGCGAGAGTATTAAGATAAGAACTAAAAGTCAGTTAAATATATGGAAAATTTGTACAAAAAGACTTTCATTCCAAGGAGATAATTCATCAGCTTGATGCACTTCTCCAGAAAGGTCAGAGTTCTGATTTCCGACATCAGAAAAGCAAATATAATAATGGGGAAGGAAGACCAAAATTGTCCTGAACAATGGGCTAAAACGGGGGTTGTGCAACTAAATAGACTTTGTATCAGACTGCAAAATTATAATGGAGTCAGCCACTCGGCATTTGGTTTCTCAACTTATCTTTTTTTTAAAGACTAATACTTCCTGGGCTAAACCTAGATGATACCTGAGGCCGATACCAGAACAGTGCTTTCAAAAAGATTAGCAAAGGAGATGTGGAGATAAACTGGCTAAATGACAGTCCTGAATGTTAAAAGCCTATGGAACAATGGTAGATTAATTAGACGGAAGATTTGAAGTCTTGCAAAAGAATTGTGTGCTGGTGGAGAGAGATTTGTTTTATTTTGTGTTGGAGCAACTTGGCAGTTAGATGTCTCTTCTCGTCAAGTGGATAATGATTGATTTCATTACGTAACTTGATTTTACCATTACATTGAAAGTCCAATTGCAGCCTTTTAAATGTTCTGTTTGTTCTTTGAGCGCTAGATAAAATATCCCCTGCATAAACAGACCAACTGAAGCAGTCTGATGACAAAAACAAAGACCACAATTACAGTATCTTATACGTTTGGGGTGGTAGAAAAGAATATGCAAAATGTGTATATAATGGATTAAAAGAAACATTTTGACATCTGACTGACATTGAACCCATTAATTTAGCTCTGGCTGCAGCTGTAGATCTTGACTCTTCAAAACGGCTAAACTGCTAGGAAGACGGACCAAGTGAAGTAACCATGTTTAGCTTTGAATAGAAAGGTAGTTGATCCATTTGAAACTCGATCTTAATCCTCAACTCAACTTCCAACATTATTGCTAGTTCTGTTTTATTGAGCCCCTCCCCTTCGGAAACTATGTAATAGCAAGAGTGGAAAGAAACTGGTGCCATTGGCAGTTCTGTGTTCCAGTAGAAGGTGAGGGCTGTGTGGACAGAATTAAGAACTTTGGCTTGCATCTAACCACACCACCTGATCTGCTTTTTAGTGCATCTACTAACTGGATTTCAAAGTACTGTACTCCATTTCTCAACCTTAACTTATCTTCCTTTCACTTAATTCATGTGCTTTCCATTTACAATAAAATGTTGATCCAAACTCTGAGCTGCTAATTTCCTGCCTGAGATGCTTTGTTGTAACAGTATTATCTTACCCTATGGCACCATAAGTATGTCTGTCCTTATGATTGTACAGTTTTTTTCCCAAGGAAACTAATGGGTATTCACACAAAATGTCACGTCTTTCAGAAGTTTCTTCAGCTTTTAATCTTCTATAGCAACAGTGGTCGTGTATCTGAAGTGTAACCATCTAATCTGCAATAAATACACTGTATGAATTATAAACAAGTTAGACAAACTCCTGGCAAGGTATCAGCCTTTGAGTGAAAAAGACAGAGGTGCATTTTATATTCTCAAGATTTCATTAATCTGTACACACAGCTTCCTTTTCCTTGTATTCTCACTGTTCAGAAATTAAGAAATCTTAATTTCTGAGGGAGTATTGCGTTGTTACGTGTCAAATATTAATCTGAAGGCACATCTGCCAGCTCCACAAGAATGTTGAAAATACCGTGGTCGTATTGGAAGTGGAGCATGGTGTTGAATTTTCCAGCCTCTAAGTGACATGGACAATGCAGAGTCAATTGGAAAAACTGGAAAGATTTGAAAAATGAGATTTGTCAAGGAAACAAAGGTTTGATTTTCTTTTTAGATCCAAGGTTTGAGTAACGAGATGTAAATCCAATTAGTGAGCAGCATGGCATATTGACATTTACATCTTACTGGTATTTAATCTCTAGTACTTTATTAATTTCTCAAAGTCAGTGCAGGTACCTCTTAGCTAGCGTGCTGCATGCTCCTCCAGGTGTCTGGTTTGGCCAGCATCCTGCAATATTTTGGGGTACAGTCCATGGGCAATGACCATCTACACCACCTGTGAATAGAAATCAGCATCAGATCCTTATTGGCTTCACCATGTTGGAGAGCTGCACAGATCAGTCAGGGATCTGCTCACTGATCAGTTGAGGCTAACCTTCCTCATTTGTAGGAGGAGTGAGAGAAGGCAATCTTAAGACTTCTTTTCACTTCCATTGGCCTGGAGACTTCCAAATCTGACAGGCTGGAAACAATTGCTATGCTGCTAAAATGACTTCTCAACATGACCTGAACTGACCAGTAGCCTCTGACAATCTCTTTCTGTATGATAAAACTCAGTTTAGTGTTCGTTCAGCAATTAACATCCCAGGTAACTGAGAATCTTTAAGTCGCATGCCCGCTTGGAGAAAATCTCTGTAGTTGACTGCTGAAAATGGTTTTGATGCTTACCTTTTTTAAAAAAAATCTACTTTTCCTGTTTTGAAACCAGGTTCTCTATTAATAACAATGTACTATATACATAATGTGTCATAGCCAGCCTAATTCATAAATTACAACCTTGAGAGAGATTTCAAACTTGCTAACTGGCAAATTTATTTGAAAATTATACAGAAAATGGTGTAATTAATTAAGGTCCAGATTGTTTCCTTGCACTTAGTAATCCTGGTATATTTTTGGATAAATTTGCAGGTTGTCTAATTTCCCAACTAGATATTGAACTTGAAGCTTTTTTTTAGTGTAGCATTGGTGAAGGTGGTTTGAATTAATGTCTCGTTAATTCGCAACTTTCATAACTCTGGTATGAAAATGTGTATGTGAAGTTGCGATCTCCTGGAGCTCATGGAATCTCTTTATTCCACCATAGCGGTTTTGTTCGAATTTTTGTTTGAAACGTGCCTTGTGGGTTTATTGCAACAATGTGGAAAAATTAGTTCCAAATACAGCCAATAGTGCAGGCTGGCACAGTGCACTGTGCCAATGATATAAAGTTATAACAATTTTATTTGGTTCATCGCCTTTTTCTAGGAAGGTGGCACTTGCCATACTGGAAGGTGTCTGAGCTATACAGGGAGCTTTAATTTTTCAAAGGTTAGCTTTGCTGAAGGGCCTTCTTGTGGCACAGTGGTAGTGTCCCTATGCCTGGATTGGAGGTCTGGGTTCTTGTCCCACCTGTCCCAGAGGCGTGTATTAACATCCCTAGATAGGCTGATTTTAATAAAAAGTTAAGTTTCAAACAAAAAACCTTACTACCCAATATTCTTACATTTTATGCAATGAGTCAATTTGCAACAATTCATTTCACAGAACTTAGAAAATGACCTTGTAGGAATTCTGTCCCTATTATTATATTTGGGTTAACCCAAGTTCAAAAAGGAGTTACATTCAGTTGCAAGTAGAGTATGTAATTAGCACGTGTAATTAAGGGGTCTAAACTTTAGAGAATAGGCATGTGGTGGAAATTGAATCTTCGCTCGTCATTCCACAATCTCTGCAAGAATGCAGGGTAGCCCATGTATGTGCTTTATTCTCCATTAAGAGGACAGATATCGGATTACAATTTTCACATAATTACAGGTGAAGATCTTTTGTCCCTCCCCTCAACCCCACGATATCCAGAGTAATTCTAAATCTTCCTATTCTAGGATCTGAATATTTTATAAAACATTATAGGTTTCTTGACTTGTACTCTCCCTGAAAACCCTTTCCACATGAGCATAGTTGTCTGACGGGAAAAAAATGTTTTATTAATCTGAACATCCAAACCCAAATCTACTCAATTTAATTAAAATATTCCAGTCATACATTCAAACATTTCATATCGTCCTCTTAAAGATGAAATCCTCAAATTATTTTCGTATTTCCTCAAATCTCAGACCCAACGTTGAGAAGAAAATCCATCTCAAAGGTCTTCCCTGCACCATCTCCAATGTTTGTCCATCTCCTGTTCCTCAACCAAAGAAGCATGGTACTTGTGTAGTTGGCAGAACGCAACGCAACAACACTTTTTTTAAATCTGAAAGGAGAAGTAATTTCCCCACTAAATTAACAAGATTTGACAGACGTAAATGATGTCACACAGATTTCAACTGCATGTAAAAACAAGGAGATGGAATACCTTGTATACATTGATCCTACACAAGCAGGATCAAATAGTACCTGTGATAAAAGGTACTGCAGATGCTGGAGAATCCGAGATACCAAGCATGGGGCTGGATGAACACAGCAGGCCAAGCAGCATCATAGGAGCAGGAAAACTTGACGTTTCGGGCCTAAACCCTTCATCAGAAATGGGGGAGGGGAAGAGGGTTCTGAAATAAATAGGGAGAGAGGGGGAGGTGGATAGAGGAGAGGATAGGTGGAGAGGAGGCAGACAAGTCGAAGAGGCGGGGATGGAGCCAGGAAAGGTGAGTGTAGGTAGGGGGGTAGGGAGGAGATAGGTCAGTCCAGGGAGGACGGACAGGTCAAGGGGGCGGGATGATGTTAGTAGATAGCAGATGGGGGTGTGGCTTGAGGTGAGAGGAAAAACAGGTTAGGGAGGTGGAGATGAGCTGGGCTGGTTTTGGGATGCGGTTGGGGGAGGGGAGATTTTGAAGCTTGTGAAATCCACATTGATGCCATTGGGCTGCAGGGTTCCCAGGCTGAATATGATTTGCTGTTCCTGCAGCCTTCGGGTGGCATCACTGTGGCATTGTAGGAGGCCAAGGATGGACATGTCCATCCGAGGAATGGGAGGGGGAGTTGAAATGGTTCGCGACTGGGAGGTGCAG
>JAHRHZ010000080.1:20926009-21002376 GCA_024137785.1 Ginglymostoma cirratum | reverse complement strand
CAATGCCACAGTGATGCCACCCGAAGGCTGCAGGAACAGCAAATCATATTCAGCCTGGGAACCCTGCAGCCCAATGGCATCAATGTGGATTTCACAAGCTTCAAAATCTCCCCTCCCCCAACCGCATCCCAAAACCAGCCCAGCTCATCTCCACTTCCCTAACCTGTTTTTCCTCTCGCCTCAAGCCACACCCCCATCTGCTATCTACTAACATCATCCCGCATCCTTGACCTGTCCGTCCTCCCTGGACTGACCTATCTCCTCCCTACCCCCCTACCTACACTCACCTTTACTGGCTCCATCCCCGCTTCTTCGACTTCCCCCCTCCTCTCCTCTCTCTCCCCTCCTCTCCACCTATCCTCTCCTCTATCCATCCTCTATCCGCCTCCCCCTCTCTCCCTATTTATTTCAGAACCCTCTTCCCCTCCCCCATTTCTGATGAAGGGTTTAGGCCCGAAACGTCAAGTTTTCCTGCTCCTATGATGCTGCTTGGCCTGCTGTGTTCATCCAGCCCCATGCTTGGTATCTCAAATAGTACCTGTGACCAGCAGGTAACACTACTTGGATGTCATTTTTTATTTTATAATAAATTCAGAGAAGCAGTGACAATTTTATTTTAAAAACACAAAGTAACAACAATATACATTTAAACAGCACACAATATAATAAAAAAAAATCTAAAGGCGCTTCACAAGAGCATTTGAAACAATTCAAGTCCAGAGGAGCTGTTATCATAGGCAACTAAAAGCTTGGGCAAAGCTAGAATTTTCAGGAATTTCTTCAAGGAGAGAAAGGGGAAAAATGGTTTAGAAAGGGAATTTCAGAATTTGGGGCTACACTAATTGAACTCTGCAACTAAGACCAGGAGCAAAACATTACTAGAAGCCCTCATTTGGAAGCCTACCTCCTTCCTCCTTCCGGTGCTCTTGACGTATTCAGCCCATTGCACAACAATTGTTGGTTGTACACATTTCCCAATTAAAATGACGTCTTTTCTTCTAAGTAAACGTTTCAAAGCTTTCAGTCAACTTAGTAAGCTTCAACGTTCTTTTTTTTCAGAAAAAACCGACATACGAGCAAATATATTCAGGTTCCAAAATGTGTCACTTGAAGTTAGGAATAAATCCCAACATTTTGAAGCTACTATTTTAACATGATACCAGACAGTGGAAACATTGAAATGCTACATTAGTCTATATCAGTCTATATAGTGGATGACTTCTAGGGAAGTTGTAGCATCAGCAATTCTAAATGTTGTCAGCAAGAGTTGCTGAATGTTAACAACAAATTTTAAAATCTGGAGGCTTTTTTGGCAACACATTCGGTTTCAAATTTGCAATAATTATGTAGTTGATGTAAATACCTTTTAAATAAAAAATTTTGTTAGAAGTATTGAGTTTCTATAGAAATTCATACTTAAGTATATAAACTGTATATAACCGGCAATCTTTGGAAAGGTTTAAGATGTTAAAGCACTTGATGAACGGAGGTTGATTACAAATTGCTATTGAAGGTTTGAGGTTATGTTGTTTGCTTTGGAGTGAAATAACTGTTGTGACCCCCTCCGCTGCCCATTTGTTACATACTATTTAACCTTAAGTCGCTGTCACTACTTTTCTGGATCGATTGCAAAAATGCACATCACCTCCCAGATTTAATGTTTTCAACACAAACCCATACTGGTTTGTGAGAGATAATAGGAACTGCAGATGCTGGAGAATCCAAGATAACAAGGTGTAGAGCTGGATGAACACGGCAAGCCAAGCAGCAGCATAGGAGCAGGAAAGCTTGACGTTTCGGGCCTAGACCCTTCTTCAGAAATGGGGGAGGGGAAGAGGGCTCCGAAACAAACGGAGAGGGGGGAGGCAGATAGAAGATGGATAGAGGAGAAGATAGGTGGAGAGGAGACAGACAAGTCAAAGAGGCGGGGATGGAGCCAGTGAAGGTGAGTGTAGGTGGGGAGGTAGGGAGGACAGACAGGTCAAGGGGGCGGGATGATGTTAGTAGATAGGAGATGGGGGTGTGGCTTGAGGTGGGAGGAGGGGATAGGTGAGAGGAAGAACAGGTTAGGGAGGCGGGGACGAGCTGGGCTGGTTTTGGGATGCGGTTGGGGTAGGGGAGATTTTGAAGCTTGTGAAATCCACATTGATCCCATTGGGCTGCAGGGTTCCCAGGCTGAATATGATTTGCTGTTCCTGCAGCCTTCGGGTGGCATCATTGTGGCACTGCAGGAGGCCCAGGATGGACGTGTCGTCTGAGGAATGGGAGGGGGAGTTGAAATGGTTTGCGACTGGGAGGTGCAGTTGTTTATTGCGAACCGAGCGCAGGTGTTCCGCAAAGCGGTCCCCAAACCTCCGCTTAATTTCCCCAGTGTAGAGGAGGCCACAATGGGTACAGCAGATGCAGTATACCATATTGGCAGATGTGCAGGTGAACATCTGCTTGATGTGGAAAGTCTTCCTCTCACCTATCCCCTCCTCCCACCTCAAGCCGCACCCCCATCTCCTACCTACTAACCTCATTTCCCCCCCCCACCTCATTGACCTGTCCGTCCTCCCTGGACTGACCTATCTCCTCCCTACCTCCCCACCTACACTCACCTTTTACTGGCTCCATCTCCACCTCTTTGACTTGTCTGTCTCGTCTCCACCTATCTTTTCTATCCATTTTCTATCCGCCTCCCCCTCTCTCCCTGTTTGTTTCGGAGCCCTCTTCCCCTCCCCCATTTCTGATGAGAAGTCTAGGCCCGAAACGTCGAGCTTTCCTGCTCCTATGATGCTGCTTGGCCTGCTGTGTTCATCCAGCTCTACACCTTTGTTATTTCAGGTCAGGACCCTTCTTCAGAAATGGGGGAGGAGAACGGGACTCTGAAATAAACAGAGAGGCGGTTCGGGTTGGGGAAGGTGGGTGGGATGGTGGTAGGTGGGTGCGGGTGGGCAGTGGTTGGTATTGGTTGGTGGGGTGGGGGGAGCGGATGGGTGGGAGGAGGGATGGGCAGATCAGAGGGTGCGGGGATGGGAGGGAGGGTTGGTCGTGGGTTGGGGGACCATTGGGTTGTGGGCTCCCAGGGCGGAGTGTGGGGTGCTGCTCCTCCAGTTTCAGGGTGGCATTGTTGTGACACTGGAGGATGGAAGTGTCGTCTGGGGAGTGGGGGGGGAGAGTTGTGGTGGTTCGCGGCTGGAGGGTGGTTGTTGTTTGTCGCGGGCCAAGCATAGGCGCTCTGCAGAGCGGTCTCCAAGCCTCCGCTTGGTCTCACTGGTGTGGAGGGGGCCACATCTGGAACAGTGGATACAATAGACCACATTAGTGGATGTGCAGGTGAACAGCTGTCTGATGTGGAAGGTTTTTTTGGGGCCTGGGATCGAGGTGAGGTGGGAGGCGTAGGGGCAGGTGTAGCACTTCCTGCAGTTGCAGGGAAAGGTGGGGCTAGTGGGGAGTGTGGAGTGGACGAGGGAGTCGTAGAGAGAGCGGTCCCTCTGGAGGGCAGATAAGGGTGGGGAGGGAAATATATCCTTCGTAGTGGGGTCAGATTGCAGGCGGCAGAGTGGCGGCGAATGAGGTATTGAATCCGGAGGTTAATGGGGTGATACATGAGGACAAGGAGGATTCTGTCTTTGTTTTTATTACGGAGAGAGAGTTCTGTC
Organism: Ginglymostoma cirratum; assembly: GCA_024137785.1. NCBI lineage: Eukaryota > Metazoa > Chordata > Chondrichthyes > Orectolobiformes > Ginglymostomatidae > Ginglymostoma > Ginglymostoma cirratum. Next base: position 20,998,732 of record JAHRHZ010000080.1, on the reverse strand, counting down.
TTTGTTTTTACTGCGAGGAGGGGTATCGGCTGTTCCCAATGTGGCCTCCTCTGCATCGCTGGGACCAGGCGGAGGCTCGGAGACCGATTTGTGGAGCGCCTGCGCTCGGATCGTGACGGGCGGCGGCACCTTCGGCTCCCCCTCCCACTCCCTGGACGACATGTTCACGATGGCGCCCGGAGGCTGAGGGAGCAGCACCTTGTGTCCCGCCTTGGGAGCCTGTGGCCCAGTGGTCTCAGCGTGGACTTTGCTACCTATGGGGTCTCCCCAACCCCCGGCCTCATCCCATGGCCGGCCCTCCCTCTCGTCCCTGCCTCCTTGGCCTGTCCATCTTCTCTCCCGCCTGTCAGCTCCTCCCACCTCACTGGCTGGTCCCTGCCGCTGCCTGCCTGCACTCGCTTGTCGCCATCCCACCTATCTTCCCCAGCCTCTTTTCCCTGCCTCCTTGACCTGTCCGTCGTGCCTCTCACCTATTCACTCCTCCCACCTCACCGATCAATCTCCACCACCACCTACCTGCACTCACCTATCACTATCCACCTAACTTCCCCAGCCCAACCACCCCTCTCCCTCTTGATTTCAGAGCCCCCCCCCCCCACCCCCCGCCATTTCTGAAGAAGGGTCCCGACCTAAAACGTCAAGCTTTCCTGCTCCTATGATGCTGCTTGGCCTGCTGTGTTCATCCAGCCCTACACCTTGTTATCTCCCATACTGGTTTGTGCCCGGTATGGAGCCTAAAACTGAATGTTAGGTAAGCTCAGCATCCCCCTCCAGTTTGAGCAGTACTACAGCCTTTTTAACACTTGATTCTTGATTTTGGGAAAGTATTAACAGCTCACTTGATTATGTATTTAGAAAACCAACAATTCAATGATAAGGATTAGGAATTGCTGCATCTGAGAGGAAGAACCGTTGCCTCCAGGTGGAAGCTTCTTGCCAGGACTAGAATACATAATCTAAGTCATCACTTCAGCGTAATGTAAAGGAAGACTGCATTGGCATAGACAGTTATTCAAATTACACTTCAAATTGCCCACTTTGAAGCTTTTTAAAAGATATTTTTCAGTGTTTTTCCCAAATTAGTTCAAGAAATATCCACAATACACTAACTAGCCGTATAGCTGACGTGTCACTTGTGGACTCTTGTCGTGCACGAACCAGTTGGTGCATTTGCCTATGTAAAAACCGTGACTATACTTTGAAGGCGATTCTGAGTCAAGTACTCTGGGACTTACTGAGGATGACCAGCACAGTACAAATCCAGTTTCTTGAAAAATTGTGCACATTTGTACTTTTTGTTTCAACTTTAGATGAGAAGGGAGAGGAGAACAATCCTATTTTGCATTGTACCAAGCAACAGCATGTAGAATTGGTCTCAAACAGTTAAGTCTCAGGTTCAGAATAATTTACCAATAAGTGTTTACAGGCCTCAATTTTCTTGGTGTTCCCAATACACCCAAATTGTGTTTGTGTACACTAATTCAGTACAGATACGATATCTTGTTCATATTATTCCAACACATATGCTACAGAAGCAGATCTGTATATAATGTATATAGATCATTAGTTATATCAGGATCTAGGCCGGTGACTCCACCTTTTGATTGGGCTCTATCAATTTGAGGTTTCTTAGATACTTCAGTTCAGTGCAAATGCTGAATTGTAAAGTGCTGTCAGTCTGTAAAAATAGATTGAATCAGTGATAGGCTGAGTAATTGTTCAGTAACTTCAGAGACGAAGTATTGGAGTCAGCTGCAGACAGTCACAGAACATTGTTTCTGATATCATTGTGAATCACTTACGCCCACTTAGAACAAAATAAAACTAGAACCTTTAGTTCGCATTCTATGTATATAGTAAACGATAACCCCTGACTAAACTAATTGAATCATTTCATTTAATTCACATTGTAAATCTTGTTCAAGTGACCTCTTCTAGTTTTTACACCCTCTTCCCCTAATACTGCCTGCCTTCCTTGAGGTTATTAGTCATGCTGTATAGGATATAGCATGATGCATGTTGGTTATCTTCTGGGTTTGCACCCCGTTGGTAAATCTTCACTGGGAAATGCTTCTTCAGCTGGATTATCGGGCGGGTTAATGAACTTTTTTCCTGTTGCTACTATTTAGGCACCTAATCCATATATTGTTGCATTCTATTTTGTTAACGTGGCATGTTCAACAAACTGCGGTTTTCAGAAATTTTACTGGCTGTACACAAGTCAAAGAGCTCAAAAGTACTTGGTGACTAATTGGGACAGTTTGTAATAGGCAGCAGTCTGGATAATGAGACACCAAGGTAATTTTAGATTTCGGCAAAGAGCGCGTTGTGTTGAACAGAAGCCTGAATTCAAGTTCACTTTGCTTCTCCATTCCTCAAAAATACAGGGCCCAATCACTGATTGTACCCAGTACACATCTGTTCACTCAAAAACTTGTAATTTAACCTGAAACCTTTTCATGTATATGGTTCTGTTAGAACACAGATACCAACTTAACTATCAAAGGAAACCTGCTGAAATGGTTTATTGTGTATGATGAAATGAACGTCTGCGTGTGCATGTGTTTTTTTTGTTAAAGCAGCATTTGTTGCTTGCCTGGTTTACTATGCTGTTCATAAACTGATCAAGTAGAAATATATTTGATGTATCCAGGAGCTCTATTTGTTCCATGCTGATCCCTGCCTGTTTTATGCCCTTCACTTACACCCAGCTGTTTTTACACAAGCTCATTTAGTTTTATCTCTACTTGGAGGGGAAAAAGCCCCATTCTGGAAAACAGTCTATCGGCTCCTTAATGGGCCTAATTAGTTTGGCAGAAATCCATATATTACTTGCCAAGTTCAATTTCAAATCTGTCATCCCTGGCTGATCTTTGCACCTTCAAAATTGCCCCATCATGGCTGATTTTGCCTCAAGCCTCAACTCCTCTTTTGTGTTAGCTCATCATAGCTGTCAACTCCGTTATTTCAAAAATCTTACCTACCTCCTGTCTAAATACTTTCTTCCCTCTACCTTCTACAGCTGTCTGGGACAAAGAATTCCAAATGTTCACTACCTCCTGAGAAGTTTGTTTGCATCTTGGTTTTAAATGCATGCCTCCTTGTTCTATAACAATCCTCCCTCCTAGTTTGAGAAACCCTACTAATGGAAACATCATCTCAATACGTACCCTGTCAAACCTCTTGAGAATCATGTAAGCTAGAGAAAGATCACCATTCATTCTTCTAAATTGTAGTGAACAAAATCTGTTTAACTGTATTTGATAAGTCAACCCTACCATCCCAGGAATCAGCCCAGCAAATGTATTTTGAACTGCCTGTATGTCAACACATCCATACTTAAGTGGATAGGGTAGACAGGAAGAAACTTTCTCCCTTGATGGAGAGATCAATGACCGGAGGCATAGATTAAAGTTAAGGTAAGGGGCAGAACATTTAGAGATGTGAGAAAAAACTTTTTAACTCACAGGATGGTGGGAATCTGGAACTCAATGACTGCAAGGATGGTAGATGCAGAAATCCTCAACTTGTAAGAAATATTTAGATATGCACAAGTGGTTATTTTTGACCAGGGATGCAATGGGCTGAAGACTGTAGAACTCTACAGGGACCAAACCTGGACACTCAACTCCACATTCAGTCTCACTAACACCCTAACAGTTCTAAAAAGACTTTCCTATTATTAAACTCCAACTCTCTATTAATAAAGGCCAAAATTCCATTTGTCTTGATTGTTTTCTGCACTTCCATGCTAACTTTGTGTTCGTACACAAGAACATCCTGATCCCTGCACATTTTTTGGGAGTTTTTCATTTAACAAATAGTTTGTCTTTTGATTCTGAATGCCAAAGCATGTGCCCTAGCACTTTCCTACATTAAGTTTTTTTTTCCCACTTAACTGGTGGGATTGCAGGTTTCCCATAGTAGTTACAATTATCTTCGTAATTTTAAGCTATGGAGGTGAATAGCACTGGTTGGATTTGAATAAAGTAAGAATTGGATGAGGATTGCTGTGTGATTCTGTTAATAGCCTGCCACCCTTACTGCAACAACACATTGGCTGCTAGAGTGATAGAACATAGAACATTACAGCGCAGTACAGGCCCTTCGGCTCTTGATGGTTTCACAGGTCGGCACAACAGTCTGAAGCCCATCTAACCTACACTATTCCATTATCATCCATATGTTTATCCGACGACCATTTAAATGCCCTTAAAGTTGGCGAGTCTACTGCTGCAGGCAGCGCATTCCACGCCCTTACTACTCTGAGTAAAGAACCTACCTCTCACATCTGTCCTATATCTATCACCCCTTAATTTAAAGCTATGTCTCCTCGTGCTAGCCGTCACCATCCGAGGAAAAAGGGTCTCACTGTCCACCCTATCCAATCCTCTGATCATCTTGTATGTCTCTATTAAGTCACCTCTTAACCTTCTTCTCTCTAACGAAAACAGCCTCAAGTCCCTCAGCCTTTCCCCATAAAACCTTCCCTCCATACCAGGCAACATCCTGGTAAATCTCCTCTGCACCCTTTCCAATGCTTCCACATCCTTCCTGTAATGCGGCAACCAGAACTGCACGCAATACTCCAAGTGCGGCCGCACCAGAGTTTTGTACAGCTGCAACATGACCTCACGGCTCCAAAACTCAACCCCTCTACCAATAAGACCTAACACACCGTACGCCGCCTTAACAACCCTATCAACCTGGGTGGCAACTTTCAGGGATCTATGCACATGGACACCGAGATCTCTCTGCTCATCCACACTACCAAGAATCTTACCATTAGCCCTGTACTCTGTATTCCTGTTACTCCTTCCAAAGTGAATCACTTCACACTTTTCCGCATTAAACTCCATTTGCCACCTCTCAGCCCAGCTTTGCAGCTTATCTATGTCCCTCTGTAACCTGCAACATCCTTCCGCACCAGCCACAACTCCACTGACTTTAGTGTCATCCGCAAATTTACTAACCCGTCCTTCTATGCCCTCATCCAGGTCATTTATAAAAATGACAAACAGCAGTGGCCCCAAAACGGATCCTTGTGGTACAACACTAGTAACTGAACTCCAGGATGAACATTTCCCATCAACCACCACCGTCTGTCTTCTTCCAGCTAGCCAATTTCTGATCCAAACCATTAAATCACCCTGAATCCCATGCCTCCGTATTTTCTGGAATAGCCTACCGTGGGGAACCTTATCAAATGCTTTACTGAAATCCATATACACCACATCAACCGCTTTACCCTCATCCACCTGTTTGGTCACCTTCTCAAAGAAGTCAGTAAGGTTTGTGAGGCACGACCTACCCTTCTCAAAACCGTATTGACTATCCCTAATCAAATTATTCCTTTCCAGATGATTATAAATCCTATCTCTTATAATCCTTTCCAACACTTTACCGACAACCGAAGTAAGGCTCACTGGTCTATAATTACCAGGGTTGTCTCTACTCCTCCTCTTGAACAAGGGGACAACATTTGCTATCCTCCAGTCTTCTGGCACTATTCCTGTAGACAGAGACAACATAAAGATCAAAGCCAAAGACTCTGCAATCTCCTCCCTCGCTTCCCAGAGAATCCTAGGATAAATCCCATCTGGCCCAGGGGACTTATCTATTTTCACACTTTGCAGAATTGCTAACACCTCCTCCTTGTGAACCTCAATCCTGTCTAGTCTAATAGCCTGTATCTCAGTATTCTCCTTGACAACATTCTTTTTCCTGTGTGAATGCTGAGGAAAAAATATTCATTTAGCGCCTCTCCTATCTCTCCGGACTCCACACTCAACTTCCCACTACTGTCCTGGACTGGCCGTAATCTTACTCTAGTCATTCTTTTATTCGTGACATACCTATAGAAAATTTTAGGGTTTTCCTTGATCCGACCTGCCAAAGACTTCTCATGTCCCCTCCTGGCTCTTCTTAGCTCTCTCTTTAGATCCTTCCTGGCTAACTTGTAACCCTCAAGCGCCCAAACTGAGCCTTCATGCCTCATCTTTACATAAGCCGCCTCCTTCCTCTTGACAAGAGATTCAACTTCTTTAGTAAACCACGGTTCCCTTGCTCGACCACTTCCTCCCTGCCTGACAGGTACATCCTTCTCAAGGACACGCAGTAGCTGTTCCTTGAACAAGCTCCACATTTCAATTGTGCCCAGCCCCTGCAGTTTCCTTCCCTATCCTATGCATCCTAAATCTTGCCTAATCGCCTCATAATTGCCTTTCCCCCAGCTATAACTCTTGCCCTGTGCTATATACCTATCCCTTTCCATCGCTAAAGTAAATGTAACTGAATTGTGGTCACTATCACCAAAGTGCTCACCTACCACCAAATCTAACACCTGGCCTGGTTCATTACCCAGTACCAAATCCAATGTGGCCTTGCCTCTTGTTGGCCTATCTACATACTATCAGGAAACCCTCCTGCACACACTGGACAAAAGCTGACCCACCTAAAGTACTCAAACTGTAGCGTTTCCAGTCAATATTTGGAAAGTTAAAGTCCCCCATAACAACTACCCTGTTACTTTCGCTCCTATCCAGAATCATCTTTGCAACCCTTTCCTCGACATCTCTGGAATTTTCGGAGGCCTGTAGAAAACTCCCAACAGGGTGACCTCTCCTTTTCTGTTTCTAACCTCAGCCCATGCTACCTCAGTAGATGAGTCCTCATCAAACGTCCTTCCTGCCACCGTAATACTGTCCTTGACTAACAATGCCACACCTTCCCTGATCTTACTGAAACATCTAAACCCCGGAACCTGCAACAACCATTCCTGTCCCTGCCCTATCCATGTCTCTGAAATGGCCACAACATCGAAGTCCCAGGTACCAACCCGTGCTACAAGTTCACCCACCTTATTCTGGAAGCTCCTGGCGTTGAAGTAGACACACTTCAAACCACCTTCCTGCCTGCCCGTACACTCCTGCGACCTTGAAATCTTAATCATGACCTCACTACTCTCAACCTCCTGTACACTGGAGCTACAATTCAGGTTCCCATCCCCCTGCTGAATTAGTTTAAACCCTCCCGAAGAGCATTAGCAAATTTCGCCCCCAGGATATTGGTACCCCTCTGGTTCAGGTGTAGACCATCCTGTTTGTAGAGGTCCCACCTACCCCAGAATGAGTCCCAATTATCCAGGTATCTGAATCCCTCCCTCCTGCACCATCCCTGTAGCCATGTGTTCAACTGCTCTCTCTCCCTATTCCTCGCCTCGCTAGCACGTGGCATGGGTAACAAACCAGAGATAACAACTCTGTTCATTCCAGCTCTCAGCTTCCACCCTAGCTCCTTGAATTTCTGCCTTATATCCCCATCTCTCTTCCTACCTATGTCGTTGGTGCCTATGTGGACCATGACTTGGGGCTGCTCCCCCTCCCCCTTAAGGATCCCAAAAACACGACCTGAGACATCATGGACCCTGGCACCTGGGAGGCAACACACCAGCCGTGAGTCTCTCTCGTTCCCACAGAATTTCCTACCTGTCCCCTATGGAGTCCCCAGTGACTAATGCTCTCCTCTTCTCCCCGCTTCCCTTCTGAGCAACAGGGACTGACTCTGTGCCAGAGACCTGTACCCCATGGCTTACCCCTGGTAAGTCATTTCCCCCCCTCAGCAGTATCCAAAACTGTATACTTGTTATTGAGGGGAACGGCCACAGGGGATCCCTGCACTGTCTGCCTGTTCCCTTTCCGTCTCCTGACTGTAACCCATCTACCTTTTTCCTGTACCTGAGGTGTGACTACCTCCCTGTAACTCCTCTCAGTTACCCCCTCAGCCTCCTGAATGATCCGAAGTTCATCCAGCTCCAGCTCCAGTTCCCTAATGCGGTTTCCGAGGAGCTGGAGTTGGGTGCACTTCCTGCAGGTTGAGTCAGTGGGGACACTTGTGGTGACCCTTACCTCCCACATTCTACAGGAGAAGCATGCAACTGCCCTAACATCCATTCCCACTGTTCTGAATTCCCAAACAGACTATTGGGGGGAAAAAAGAAGAAAAAAAAACTAGTAACCTTACCAAATCGGTGGTCGGAGCCTTTTTTTTTTGGTTAGAGGAGGCGGATGGGTGGGAGACACTACCTAAGTAGTGTTTCGGGTAAAGCAGCCACCCAAATATATTACCTCACTTACGCAGCCGTCCCATGTCCGCTCCTGCTCAGCGTGCGCTCCGCCTATTCACGAGGTAAGTTTTTAAACGATTAATTTACCTTCCCGGCAGCCCCCTGGTCCTCGTTCTCACTGCTCCCGCTGCTGCTGCAAAAATGGATCCCCATGGCAATAATTGTAGACTTCACCAAGAGAGTAACAAGAATGCTGTCTCTGTGTCATTAATTCTGAACTCTAACTCTATTCTGAAATTATCCTACATCTTAAGTGCATTCGTGATTTGGTAAATGTTATAATTGGGCATTTGGAAAATAGTGTAAATATAAAGCTCAAACAAAAATTGCAAAATAAAGGATCTCATCTAAGATGGTGATGAGAAGAATATTGAAAAAATGAGCATTGACAATGTGAAATGCTCTACCTCAGAAGTGGACGCTGGGTCATTAAATAATTTTAAGACGGATAAATGAGTAACGGACCCATGGAGTATTAGAGGTGTTGAGGTTGGTTGGCTTGCCGAGCTGGTTTGTTGTTCCGCAGACGTTTCATTACCGTGCTTGGTAACATCCTCAGTGCAGCCTCTGGTGAAGCGTCGGTGTGTTTTCCCGCCTGGATTTTAAACTCTGGGGTCCGTTGCGATGGATTGCCTCACTTCCGGGTTTCCTCTGTAGTGGAATGTATATGGGGTCGAGTTCAATGTGTTTATTAATAGCCTGCTTCGTGGAGTGCCATGCTTCCAGGAATTCTCATGCTTGTCTCTGCCAAGCCTGTCCCAGGATCTCCAAAACCTTAGAGTATTAGGGGTGACCAGGCAATTTGACTTAGGTTGCAATCAGATCAGTCATGATCTTACTGAATAATGCAGCAGGCTTGAGGGGCCAACTGATCTATTCCTAATTCCTGTGTGTGTATGTGTCATTTTAAAATCTGCAATCTGTACAGAACAGGATTTCAAAAGGTTGCAAGTTTGCTTTGAAGACTCCACTTTCTGGTACTGAAGCCGTTTGTGGCACCCATATTGTTGTTTGGAATAAGATCAACTGACTTGGCCGAAACCAAATTGTCAAATGCGCAATTTCATTGCTTTACTTTGTTAATGTAATAAAATGTCCCAAGTTACATGTCCCACAGAAGAATTATAAAGCAAAATATACTGAGCCAAATTGGGAGATGTTGGGGCAAATGGCCAAAAGTTTAGTAAGTACTTTTTGAGAAGCATCTTGACGTAGGAGGGAGAGACTGACATTTAGGGAAGGGAATTCCAGAGATTAGATCCTTGGCAGCTGAAACCAAAGCTTCAGTTGATGAAGTAATTAAGACTGGGGTTGCTCAAAAGGCCACAGTTAGGGGAACAGAGTTCTGTATTCTGACTCTGAAGGAGTCTTGTACCATGTATAGTACACAGCAACATGCATCTCTTCTGCTTCAGAAGTGTTACTTTTGACTTGATTGACATGTGATGAATCTATTTTTAAATTATTAATATTTACAGTTAAGTACTAATGAGTCTTGTGTTTCTGTTCTGCAGATTTTTGATGATTATTATCATTTTCGGCATAATGGGGTGACGAAACGATCGTTGAATCAACACGCGCATCATCAAAATAAACTGCGACAGGATCCTCAGGTACATTCAGGACCAGGCTTGAATTCAATTTTTCTATCGTTAAATAGACCTCAGCAAGCAGAGTAAAAATGGCCATTTCTAACTACCTCAAAAAAATGACTCTTGTTGAAAGATTTTGTTCCTAAACTACACTAAAAAATAAATAAGTAGTCAGTATGACAAAAGACGCAATCTTGGTTGACCAACCCTTGTATTTTCACCTAAGTGGAAGTGAGTAGACAAAGGTAAACAGTAGAGGCATTTTATCTGAATTTTCAAAAGACCATTAATAATCTGCCCCTAACTAGACTAATGAATAAACTCAGCAGATGTACTTAAAAACCCCTGGATTAGACAGGTCAACAGTTCAGTTCAGAAGCCTAACTTTTTGTAGTCTTGAACTGAATTTACTAGCTGGAATTTCTAGCCTGGTTTTGGTGTCTGAGACCCGCTAGCTGTAATTCAGAACCTGAAATCCGTTACATAGAAAAACAAAATTCAGCCTGCAAATATACGAGCTGAACCTACTGAGCTTGTTTATTTCCTTTGGGTGGGACCAAGATTGAATGTGCAGACGGGCAAGAAGCTCCGATTCCACTCCCATGCCAATTCCTCAGATTCCATTGAGAAGCAGAAGGGAATCTTGAAACTGCTGTTTTAGTAGCTCCAGTTGTCGCACATTGAGGCCTTAAGGTGCTGTTGTAGTCTTCAAAGTACATTTCCTTCAACTTGTGTTCTGTTTTTAATATTATAGAGTAATTGAGAACATTGAATCTGAATTCTGTTTGTGCGTTTAAGCTCCTGATCTAAGCTTTGTGGACTTGTAGCCAACGTGTGGATTTAACACTTTATATTCTGACCTTGGTCTACTTCATGCACAATTTAGTTTGAAATCTTATTTACATACTAAGTTGTTGTGAACCTTCAAAAGAAGTATTGTGTTATTGTATTCCAGTCCAGTAAATTCTAGTTCTCTCTCCTGGGTGACATTGAAAACAGCCATTTAACCATCTGTATCTTGGGAGTGAAGAGGGTATGAGGATGGATACTCACAACAGCATAACTGTCTTCTGTAGACTGTTCTGGGATGTACCGTTTTATCCCTTAGAAAGAAATAAGCCCCATTGCCCGTTTAGCCCATGTGTAGTACTTTTTTTCTTAGAAAAGGTGCTGCACTGAAGATTTATGGAGAATACAATAGTTCTTTTGAAGGTTCACAACAATTTAGTGTGTAAATAAGATTTTGAGCCCTACGATATTTAAGCAATAATACTAAAGACCTGTGCCACAGAATTCGTCATGCCCCTAGCCAAATGCTTTCAGTACAGCGTTAACATGCAATGTTATGCCTAGCAATGTGGAAAATTGCCCAGCTATGTCCTAAGCGTGTAAACACGACAAATTCAACCTAACCAATTATCTCCCCCATCAATTAACTGTTAATGGTCAGCCAAGCAATGGGAAGGAACCTTTGACCGTGCTATCAAGCGAATCAAACTGTGCTGACAAGAGAATAATTGCACTGACACTCGAGCTCTGCCATGATCATCGAGCACCTGATCTCAATCCAGTCTTGCTCAAACATGGACAAAAGAACTGAGGCAAGAGTGACTGCCCTTGGCCTCAAAGCAGCATTTGACTAAGAGATAACAAGGCATGGAGCTGGATGAACACAGCAGGCCAAGCAGCATCATAGGAGCAGGAAGGCTTGACGTTTCGGGCCTAGACCCTTCGTCAGAAAAATGATTTTTCTGATCGAGGCCCGAAACGTCAAGCTTTCCTGCTCCTATGATGCTGCTTGGCCTGCTGTGTTCATCCAGCTCCACGCCTTGTTATCTCGGATTCTCCAGCATCTGCAGTACCTATTATCTCTGATAGCATTTGACTAAGTATGGCTTTGAGGAGCTGTAATAAATTTGGAATTGCTGGGGGAAAACTGCTGACTGGTTGAAATCCTATCCATCTCAAAGGGAAACGTGTCCTTTCTAGAGGCCAATAATCTCCGTCCCAGCATGAATTCCTCAAAGATAGAGTTCTCAGCTTAACTATCTTCAGCTATTTCATCAATTACCTTCCGTCCATCGTAAAATCAGTAGCTGGGGATGTTTGTAAATGATTGCGCAATGTTCAGCATCATTTGCACCTTCACAGATACTGAAGCAGCAAAAAAAAACCTGGACAAGGTTCAGGCTTAGGCAGATCAGTGACAAGTAGCAGTTTTGCTGATAGGTGCCAGGCAATGATCATCTCCAACAAAAGAGTCTAACCATTAGCCTTTCGATGGTAACACTCTTAAAAGTCAATTAATAACCCAGTATCAGCACGCTGACCAGAAACTGATTTGGAACAGACATATAAATGTGTCTACAAGAGCAGGTCAGAAGCCAGGAATTCTGAGAGTGACACTCTTCCTGACGACTCAGTCTTCGTTTACAAGGCACAAGTCAGGAATGTGATGGAATACTAGATAACAAGGCGTGGGGCTGGATGAACACAGCAGGCCAAGCAGCATCATAGGAGCAGGAAAACTTGACGTTTCGGGCCTAGACCCTTCATCAGAAATGGTTTCAGGAGTCGCAGGGAGAAGCGCTTCTGGAGGGTCTCAATGTTCTGAATGTAGATATTGTCACAGTTGGGGCCAAATTGGGAAGGCTTGAATGTGGATTGTAGTCCATTGGGGATGATCTGGTTCCGTAGGCAGGTACTAAGAAAGGTGATGTGGCTGTAGTACCTGGTTTGCTTCAGGACGTGGTCGAGCAGTTTCAAGGCCGAAGAGATTATGAGAGTGTTGCAGTGGGAGAGAGATCCCCTGAGGTTTGTCTGGAGGGAGGAGGGTAACTTCTTCAGGGTAGGCATCCTTAGAAGAGGTTTCGCAGTGGGGTTAAAATTGTATCAGAGATAAAAGGTACTGCAGATGCTGGAGAATCCGAGATAACAAGGCGTGGGGCTGGATGAACACAGCAGGCCAAGCAGCATCAGAGGAGCAGGAAAACTTGACGTTTCGGGCCTAGACCCTTCATCAGAAATCCATGTCCTGCAAAAGAACTTCATTTTTACAAAAATCCCTCGTCTGAGATAGCCTAGGAAGATTTAGAAGTTGCTGGGTCCAATTCTTGGTCTCCAGTGGGTTAACTGATGTCAGCTGATAGTCATTTGTACACTTGCTGATTTAGAGGTTAATAGAAAATTGTGAGGCACCCACTGTTACACATCATTTTACTGAATGTGATTCATCCCTTAAAGGGCTAATCTGTCAACACGTAAAAATCACCACTTGCATGAAGTACTAGAAGGGAACATTTTGAAGTGGTATCCTGGGAAGAGATGGTCCTTCGAGAAGCTTCTGTGAATTTTTGCCTTTGTTTTGCATTTTCCAAAAAAATTTCCTAGTATTATAATTTAATTAAACGGGGTGTTTAATAAATCAATAAAGGAAACAGCACGGACTTGGGTTGAACTTTGATTAAGTAACAAAGGCATTGGGTTTATTTCCTTTTGGAGAAAACCAACAGGATGCAGCTGGCAAAGGCAAACAATACATAGAAAACATTAAACCTGGGATTTGTGAAATATTCCCATGGAAAGAGGCAAGGCATGCCAGTTGCCATTGTTTTTGGTCCACAATTTGTCTGCTTTGATAAATATAAAAGGGGTTTGTGTTTACTGACTATTTTATAACATTCAGTCTTTGCAGCATTGTGTATTCTCCTTTTTAATTAAACAAGGCAGGGGCAGATGAGCTAATTGTCTTCTCCCTCAATTGATACAGCTTGCAGGTGTGCTTGGATAGGTGCTGGCCCCCTCCCTCTTTCAGTTCTATGTTGAGGTAAAGTGTAACTACAACTCCTTTCCCAGCTGATGAAATGCTGTCTATTTTAGCAGTACGTATGGTGTAAGGACTGCTGAATTATGATCATTGGGGTATTGCAAACAGCTGCTTACAACATGCACATAACTTCCCTGAGAGATCAGGCTGAGGCATTGTTTAATTCCAATTTCTCCAACATGGAGGGTTGCCAACCATTGTGTGGCTAGAAGTTTCAATACTGAACCTCCTCTCTGATAGTCTCTGTTCATCAAATAACTGAAATCACTGCAGATAATATTTTGATAACCTTTTTGAAACTAACATAGAAAAGAAAGTCAATTTAACTTTTTTCCCCAATGCCCCTATTCCCAAGTTATTCACAAGAGTCTTCCAATTCATGGAAACACCAGGATGATCCCGGAGGACTGATGACTGTATGTAAGGTTTAACAGCCTACTGTATTGGATGAAACCTGAGTGAAGTTGGGGCAATTCAATCTCCAAGGAGTTTCTGGAGTAATTTTAGCCCAAGAATAAAAACGGTTGCTCAATGTGCTCCTGAGGCACTTGTATCAAAGCATGAACTTAATGCATAATTATGGTCCTGATTGCTGTCTTAGGATAATTTGAGCCTGCTTGGAGGTGTTAAACCAGATGTGCAGATTTGCTACTTGAGTAAAGAAATACATGTAGAGTCCTTGAATCTACCTGAAGGTGTGGAGCCACCTTCACCTTCTAAGGCAGTCCATTATTATTCCTGATAATATGATTCTACTCTCATTCAGTTGTTTGAGTTGACTGATAAGTACAACGTGTGACCAGGCTCTGACGTTTGGGGTTGGGTAGATTGGTTGTTTTGTGCTCCTGCTGCTGCCTCTATCTCACCTCTGCACTTTGTCAGCAAATCTTGTGTTCAGAGCCTTTTTCTACTTGGTTGGTCATAAAGCAATGCTGCCTGAGATGTGCAACCTCTTTTCAAGACTGTTTTGAGGACACTGTTGATGCATTTCCTGTATCTCAGCGGTCTCCCATTGACATAGCTAGATGTAGGCCCTGAAGTTCATCATTACCTCTTATGGGTAACTTGTCCTCTTTATAACACCAATATATTGTACGACCTTCTCAGAAAGCAGTTGCAGGTATTGTGGGGCAATCGGCCCCTTATTGATCAAACATTGAATATCTTTAGAATCCAAGAACGCCACCATTCTCCGAAACCTTGTGTGAAAGACATCACAAGTGGTGAACAGAATTGTAGACACTTTCCTAGGTGCCAGGTGAAGCAGTCAGTCATTCCTCATCCCTTTTTGCTGAATTTTTTGGTCCATATTATGTCAAACTAATAGTGAAATAATCTGATTTCTTTGTAATTTGTATTCCAGCTTGATTATAAAGTACATCTGAAGGAGACTTCACATCATCGATACAAATATTTTTATTTTGATTGTGAAATACCGAGTATGGTTTTCACAAACTAAAATCATACATTACATTGCTATGTTCCTAGCTGATTTGACCTTCATCTATTCATGCTAGTAAAGGACTGATTTGTAGACATAACCACCCACTGATATTCCATTTGTAGGAACACTTGGAGTCAAAATAGTTTTGTTTCTTTCCTTGATGATGCCTAAACTAAAAACTGTAATGGGTTACCAAGGTTGGAGATACCATGCATGACCTAGTGGAAATTGGGGAGGAAAAAATAATAAGTTTTGAACTAAAACAAGCATGTCTGTATGAAAGGACAGTTGACACATTTCAGGTTGGACTCTTACACAGAAATGACAAGTTTGTGATGAGCAACGCCCATATTCTGTGCTTCTAAACTATAATTTCTATTAGCTTTCTAAATTATTGTATGCTGCTAATCAATTTTTTTTCTGGTAAGGGCAAGCAGAAGCTCTAAGCAAGCAATAGCTTTGTCACAATTGTTCTTTCAGTGAGGATGTCTAAGCTTGTATGCATTCAATCTTCATGCTACTTGTCAAGAGTGGCAGGTGTGTGTGGTTTGGTTAGCTCAGTTGACAAGGAAGCTGGTTTGTGATGCAGAGTGACACCAATAGCACAAGTTCAGTTCCTGCACTAGCTGAAGTTAACATGAAGGTCCCACCTTCTCAACCTTGTCCCTCTGACTGGTAATTCTCAAGTTAAACTCCATAACCAGTCATCTCTCTCTAATGAGAGAACAGCCCTATGCCCTGGTAGGGCTATGGTGACTTAGCTTTTAAAGAGCAAAGCCCTGAACAAAAAACAACCAGAAGATGAATTCCCTTCCTCACTCCATTGTTTAATAATACAGTGTAAAATGACGAAAGGTCATGAGAATTAGTCAGCAGGGTTTACACTGCAATAATATGGGAGTCCGTTTTGTGATTTGACCTCATCTAAACTGTTCAGTCTTAGCCTTCATGCACAGATGGTAGTTGCCTTTCAGGTCTTGTGATTGCAACATCATTGACTTAGCTGAAATTATGTGTCTGGCTAAATATAATGTAACCATTTAGTGATTTGGGAGGGAGAGAATTAGAAATTCTATATTTCCATTGTGTAAGCAACTCTTGAGTCTTTGTTATGCAGTATATTTTTTAAAAAAAGTTTAATTTGTAAATTTGTCAAATCTGGGTGGAGTATCTGGAACAGAATGTAATACCTTCCACTATTTCCTTCTACTTGAATTGTTACACTAATTGTCAATTAATCTGTTTAAACAGAATTGCTTTGTAATGCTCTTCTAGATGAAAAGTTTCTTTCCCTCAAAGACTTTATCCTTACAAACAGGTCAAATGGCTGGAACAGCAAGTAATTAAGAAAAGGAAAAAGAGAGACATTTACATTGAACCAAATGATCCCAAATTCCCACTGCAATGGTACCTGGTAAGTAAGTAGTTCTTTATGTTGTGTCAGTACAGAAAGATGCAGATTCTGCCCCCTCAGTCTCCCCAAAAGTTCTTTATTCTGTCCTTCTAATGAAGGCTTCCCATACCTGGAATGATAAGGTGGAGTAAGGGAATGGCATGAGACTTCTAAAGACAAAGTCCACAAGGGAATAGGAACTGTGGACCAAGTCATTGCGGAAGGGTAGTTGAAATGTTTGAGAAAAGTGTTTGTTTTAATTTCATTTAAGCAAAGGGGGATTTTGGTATGTGAATTTAATGCAAGCCTCAAATCAAGAGAATAAGTGCTGTCAAGAGATTTTGTGGGATATATTTTGTTTGGGAAGAATATCCTTTCTTTATTAAACATTGCATTAACTATTTTATGCTAAAATTAGAACTGGGTCATTCAGGAGTGATGTCAGGCTCACCTCTTTGCACAATATTTTGTGCATAACTGAAGTGATTTTCCCTCCCACCACTCTGGAACATAGGTACATGTCATTTGAAAATTTTAAAGCTGAGTGTGATTTTTTTAGACAATCATGTTGACAATTATAGTTCTAAAGCATGCAGATGGAGGTTATACAGAGCACCTTGGTTTAAATGAATGTGGCTGAGGCTCAAGGTGCTGCATTGGTTTCTGTTGTTTGTTTCAAGGGCAGAACACAGAAGTAGCACAGCATTTTGTAGCAGTGTTTTGCATTAAATTTTGTCCTGAAATGATGGATTTTGAGAGCTTCGGAATCCTAAGAAATGACCACCAGCAACTGCTTCTTTGCTCTCCTTAACTTATTACTGTTCGTAGGTAACTTTTGGTTCCATATGTGGATTAGTTTGTCCCCTTCCCATATTTAATGTGTATTACAAAAATATTTCTACAGGTCTTGAACTTGTGAATAGTATACCTGTTTTCACAGACTCCGAGAGAAAATACTTGGTTAGGATTGTGATTTTAAGCTCTTGCCAGCCTTACTGCGCATACCACATCTTGGTTCAAAGGCACCTTTTTTAGGTAAAAACAGTACAAGGATCTTGGGCACGAGAGGAGTGTCCTTTTTTTCTTTTTTAGCTCCAGGGTTGCTTTGACAAACTTATTTTCATGACTTATAAAATCGTGCGAGCATGGATAATTCTTTTCCCCAGGGTGGGGAAGACCAAAACTAGAGGGCATAGGTTTAAGGTGAGAAGGGAAAGATATAAAAGGGACCTAAGGGGCAACTTTTTCATGCAGAGTACTGGATGTATGGATTGAACCGTCAGAGAAAGTGGTAGGGGCTGGGACAATTACAACATTTAAAAGGCATCTGGATGTGGACATATTGAAGGGTTTACAGGGATGGCTGTAATGCTGGCAAATGGGACTAGATCAGTTGAGGATATCTGGTTGGCATGGTCGAGTTGGACCAAAGGGTCTGTTTACGTGCTGTACAGCTCTATGACTCAGAAATTTTAACGTTCTTAAATAAAATAGAATATCTTTGCTCATTAATTTCATTGAAATTCACAAACTGTGTGAGGTGAATAGTTAATAACAAAAGTGGTACTTGCAAGTCATTGTGCCTATAAAATGCCTAGCTAAGTATGAGCCAGATTTAAGCACTGTGGTTAACAATATATTCACTGATTACCAAGGTAGTAAATGTTGTGCACTTAATTAAATTGCATGTTTGCACATATTTGATATGTTGAGGTATTAACCTGTACCACTTCAAGTGGATAAAGCAGCACATTGTACACGAGTGTTTATATTCTGGATGAATCATTGTATCCATATAGCACCTTCATGTGTAAAATATCGTAATGACCTGTCTAAAGGAATTTGAGAACTCTTAGAAGTAAATGCGAACAAAACTAGGCAAGTGGCAAGGTGAAAATGAAAAGGATTTGATACTTTCACATGTTGTCAATATGCAGTCAGGGTTAATTGTCTGTCTTTTTGTTTTAAAGTAATCAGGGCAATTCACTGCTGTGATTGTTTGTTGTCTAGCATAACACGAATCATCATGACTTGAATGTGAAAGAAGCCTGGAAGCAGGGTTATACTGGAAAGGGTGTTGTAGTCTCTATTCTGGATGATGGGATTGAGAAGAATCATCCAGACCTATCTGCTAATTATGTAAGTAGATCTGTTTGTTTTATTCTTGGGTTGCTGTTGGGGACCCAATAATTGTCACCCAGTATGCATGATAAAGAAATGCTAATTCCCAAGACTCTTGGTCTTCAGCAGAAAATGAAATTGTGTACTGGCTGCCAAAATACTGGGGAAAAGGTATCTCAAAGTCCCACGTGATAGCTCATTTTAACTAGTGCACATTAAACTATTGGGTGACTCATCCACACACACAAGCCCAGAGCTAGCGTTCCAGAATTCTGACATCAGGATCCTTTTAACATTTGATAGAGTAACATCCAGGGTGGTGCTCATTGCTGCCATCCAAGCATCTCAATAAATTGGAGAAGATCCAGGCTACCTGGAATCAAATATTTCAGTTTTAGAACTAATGTGCAATTTCATATTGAAGCAAAATAACTAATATGTTCAATAAGAATACCCCCTGTTTTCTCTACCTTTTGATTTGCTTCTCCTCGTTAACGTGAAAAGCTTGAATGATGTATTCTTGACTTATGGAGCTGGGGGATGAAGATACAGAAGAAAGATTGGTTTAAGTCCCCAATGTCTGACTTCAATATCTTTTGCTGTTCTCAACTTGGCTAATGTCACTGGGTTCTAAGTAATTTTGACAGTGTACTAACAGGAATCAACCAAGATTCAAGTCATTCATGTTTTATTCCTGGTGATGCATAGGAAAAAGGGAACTGAATCAGTGTTTTTCTTCCTATTCCAGGATCCAGGTGCCAGTTACGACGTGAACAATAACGACCCTGATCCTCAGCCCCGTTACACACAACTCAATGATAATCGGTAGGTCACTTCAGAGAAAGGTCATGGTAAATTTGAGGGTTTTTTTGCAAGGTTTTTGGGTTCTAAATGCTTTCCTGTGAGGACTATACTGACATACTCCGTTAAACTCCTGACAAAAAATTTTAAAGCAGATTTGGAAATGTGATAGAAAATCATGAATAGTTTAGTTGGGCCAAGTAAAGGGAAACTATTTCCAATGGCTGAACAGTCAATAACTAAAGCCTGCATATTTAAATTGATTGGCAAAAAAGAACCAGAAGTGACATTAACAGAAACATCCTGTTGTCTAACTGGATTATCATCTCGAGTTGTCTGCCTGAAACACCAATCCACCTGCTGATTGCTCGTCCGGATCAAATCCTGTGTTGTTGGTGTCAGTCTGATTTAAGACTCACTATCTAGCCAACTGAACTTTATATAAATGATGATAGAGGTTTCTATTTGCTTATTGTGAACCTGGAATCTCTCATCCTCCTACTGCTTGCCATTGGTGTGTGTTGGAAACATTTGCAATATCATCTGCACCCTGTTTGGCTATGATATGAATGTACTTCTTTGGCCACCAAGCCTTGGAGTAGGACTTGAACCCAGCTCATGCAGGGAGACTACCCACTTTTCCACACGACCAGGTGGATGCAGATTTGATAATAACATAAAAACAAATGTTCAGGGGAGATAAAATTGCAATGACCAGAGGAAAGCAGGGGAGTAGGACTAGTTATTTTGACAGAAATTACGTAGATTTGGACTGAGGGGCTGGTTTTGAATGTTTACTATTTATGAAGAGGAAAAAAATTTCATCTACTTCATAGTTTTATAAGATGTTTCACAGAAGATGGCCATTCAGCTCATCCAGCCTGTGCAAGTCAACAAAGATCTATTTACACAAATCCTGTTTTCCTGTGGTAACACAAGTAAATATCTAAACACTGCTTAAATGTTATGAATGTTTCTGACTTAACCACCCTTTCAGGCAGTGAGATCCAGATTACCACCATCCTCTGGGTGAAAAAAATATCCTCAAACCTTCTCTTGCCTTTCTTACCTTAAATCTGTGCCTCTAGTATTGACTTGTCTGCTAATGGATAAAGTGCCTTCCTATTCACCCTTCATGCTCCGTATAATTTTACACGCTATCTTTGTGTCCTGAACTTAAGAACCCTGAGGGCGATGGTAAGAGGAAAAAAGTGATTTTATCTTTGAGTCTGTCCTGAAGGCCTAATCATCTGGTGCTTAGTGGCAGCTTAAAAACACTATTAGGACAGGAGGGCATTTCTGATGCAGAAAAACAAACTGACTTCTGGAAAGAAAGCTCATGATTTGCCTTGAATCTTGTTGGTACATGTTTAGAAGAACATTACTATTTGGCAATAATGAATTCGTGTTGTAGCTAAAATTCTTCTACTTCCATTTCTGTCACAATGAAAAACACCAAAATAGAGTTTTGCCTGGAAGGATTATTTGAGTAATGCTGAATTGCTGGTGATTGTAAGTTTTCATCGCTGGTAGTTGGAGACTTGATTGTGTACCGATCTCTTGTTACAACTAAGTAGCAGAGGAATTCATACCTAGTTATGGAGAAAGCCTCACTGCCAGGTCTGTGTTAAGTGTTTTATTGATTCTGACTCTGAAGGAATCCGTTAAGCTGTTTGATGTTTCGGTCAGTGGCACCTGAGTAAGTAAATCTTATGGAGTTGAGAATGAAGGGGATAGATGATGATGTGAAAATGTGTTACTAAAAAATGTGCTTGTACAACAATTCAAACAAAACAGGTTGTGAAATTCTTATGGTTGCTGTTTCTTTTACAGACATGGAACACGGTGTGCTGGTGAGGTGGCAGCTGTAGCCAACAATGGGATTTGTGGTGTGGGGGTGGCATATAATGCCAGAATCGGGGGTATGTATCAACTGTTATTTGATCAATTCCACCCCATTTCTTGTCACTGCTGGATGCACCTATTCTTGATGTTCTGTGGTTCTGATAATGTTGAAAACCCAGTTGTACATTTCATAACAAATGTTGTCAGACGATTTGTTCACCATCCCAGTGGTCAGATGTAGGAACCTTTGAATTGTATTTGGCAAAAATTTGCCAACCCCACTCTAGCTAGAAGCCAATGAGATCAAAGATAGTGACCAAAAGTCCTGGTGAGATCCAGTGGTCAGGACATTTCTTGGTCTGTGCATCTGTACTATGGGGCAGTATATTTACCTGTTAAGACTTTATAAACTTGTCCTATTAGATGACTTTCTTTTGTTGAGGTAATTACCTCAGCTAAAAGTGGAGCTGATGGGTGGAGCATTAACATTACTTCCATTTTTACAATAAGTGCAGTGGATAAATTGGTGTTTGTAACTCTTGTCTCCCTCCTCCCATATTCCACCACCACTCCCTCTAGTAATGTTGCTTGTCTGACGTATTATTCCCCAAGCTTTATATGAAGTTTATTTATAGACTGCCTTGCTTGCGATTCATCTTGGAAGATAAGTGGCGATCATCTGTGGATCATGGATCATAGAATCCCTACAGTGTGGAAACAGGCCCTTTGGCCCAACAAGTCCACACCGAACCTCAGAGCATTGCACCCAGGCCCACCCGATATAACCTACTTAATCTACACGTTCCTGAACACTAAGGTCAATTTAGCACAGCCAATCCACCTAGCATGCACATCTTTGGACTGTGGGAGGAAACCGGAGCACTCAGGAAACCCATGCAGACACAGAGAGAATGTGCAAACTCCACACAGTCGCCCAAGGGTGGAATTGAACCTGGATCCCTGGCACTGAGGCAGCAGTGCTAACCACTGAGCCACCGTCCCATAGCAACAAACCATTTTTTTAGGACAAACCTGTTTTGAGCCCTAGTGCAGTAAATTTCACACCCAAGCTATGCTGAGTGGAAATATTGAGCCAAAGTAATGGCTTGCAAAAGTGCTATGTGAGCAGGATGGGTGCTAATTTCCCTGAGGAAAGGGGAGTAAATATTGGGCAGATGAAAAATGTAAGACCTAGGAGCAGGAGTTGGCAATTCATCCCCTTGAGCCTTCTGCGCCATTCAGTGTGGTTATGGCTGATCTCATCTTGGTCTCAGCTCCACTTGCCTGCCCACTCCCATAACTTTCAACCCATTACTAATTAAAAATCTATCTGTCTCTTCCTCAAATGTCTGAATGTCCTAGTATTCACCACACTGAGTACTGAATTCCACATTTCAGGACCCTTTTGATCAGAGTAAATTTCTCCACATCTGTTTTTAAATCTGCTACCCTTTATGGGAAACCCCTCATTTTGGATTACTCCACAAGAAAAAATGTCCTTTCCACATCTACTGTCAATTCCCTTGGCATCTTGCATATGTCAATTAAATCTCCTCTCAAAACTTTAGAGAGCACAGGCCTAAACTGCTCATCTCTCCTCATACAACAAACTCTTCATTTCTGGAATCAATCTGAACTGCCTCCAATGCAAACACAGCTCCTCCTCCACCGTTGCTCCCGCTCCCCCCACCCTCCACCTTGTGTAGAGGGGACCAAACCTATATGCAGTACTCTGGGTGCAATCTCAACAATAACTGATACAGTTACAGCAGTTTTTCCCTATTTTCAAAATCTCTTAGCAAGAAATATCAAAATCCCACTTGCCCTCCCTATTACATGCTATATCTGCATGCTAGTTTTCTTCAATTTGCACTCAACGGCACCCAGATCCCTCTGCAGTGAAGCACTCTGAAGTTCCTCTGATCAAAATGAATAACCTCTCAGTCATCCACGTCAAATTGTATCTGCCTAATTTTGAACCAGTCACTTAACCTATTCATATCCATTTGTAAATTTACTTCTTCATTGCAACTTACTTTCTCACCAATGAGTGTCATTTTCTTATTCCAAGTATCCCATTAAAAATGATAGACAATTAATGAATGTGTGGTGAATCTTCAAAGCAGAAGATGTGCTGTACAACAGCATCTCAGTTACTGCAATTAATTGCTAGTAGGTAATAAGATTATCTTTCAGTTGCTGAAAAACCTGTCAGATGAGATAAACCCTTCATTCTAGCTGCCAATGGCAATTGTGGCAAATTTGAGGCATTCGTGGAATAAAATGCTGTGCTGTTTTCCTGACATGAATCTGTTTTGTATTAGCCAACTGCAATTAGCTTAATCGAAAACACCAGAATGCACATTGGAATATTTTTAAAGCGCATTACTTTTAGTTTGGATTTGCCCTGCCCTCCCTCCCTCTTTGCTAAGATCAGTATGTTAGGCGCCAGTCTGTCTCTGGAAGATTGCCCAAAAGACTGATGTTTAGGTGTAAGGCTTGTCAGTGAGTGTCCACGAAGGCCAATGCAGTTTAAATTTAATCATTTATTATGGCTTTGCCAACAGGAAGTGGCTATCACCTGGGAGCAGAAAGTACGGTCAATTTTTAAAATTTTCTCCCTCACACCCACACCCCACTAGTAATATTGATGTTTGTTTGTCCAGAACCAGGGGCCACAGCCTAAGAATAAAGGGTAGCCTTTGAGGACAGACATAAGGAGGAATTTCTTCACCCAGACAGTAATGAGTCAGTGGAATTCTCTGCCACAGGAAACTAAGTCCAAAACATTGAAGACTTTGAAGAAACTATGTAGCTATAGTTCTAAGGACTAAAGTGACCAAAGGAAAGGGGGAGAAAGTGGGAACAGGATACTGAGATAAAAGGTACTGCAGATGCTGGAGAATCCGAGATAACAAGCATGGGGCTGGATGAACGCAGCAGGTCAAGCAGCATCATAGGAGCAGGAAAACTTGACGTTTCGGGCCTAAACCCTTCATCAGAAATGGATACTGAGTTGGATGATCAGCCACGATCATGAGTTGTGGAGCAGGCTTGAGGGGCCGAATGCCTATTCCGCTTACATTCTGTATTTCTAAGGAATATGTTCTTTTGTCCCTGTTTTTAATGTAGACACTAGTCAATGCTCCCTGCAATTTTTTTTGAACATAGACAATTTTTTTTAAGTATCCTTCCACTTTAAATTGTTCTGTTCTGACTCTGCCCCTTCCCCTCTGGTAGTTTGCCAGCTATGAGACCACTTGTAGTTCATTCCTAAATTGGCTGGTGCCACTGTTACGAGTTGTACACTTTCTTGGTTTCTGTAGGTGTGCGGATGCTAGATGGAGAGGTGACTGATGCTGTGGAAGCTCAGTCCCTAAGTATGTACCCTCAACATATTGACATCTACAGTGCTAGCTGGGGTCCAGAGGATGATGGGAAGACAGTGGATGGTCCTGCTAAGTTAGCACAAGCAGCATTTTTTAAAGGCATTTCTCAGGTAAAGTAAATAATGCTTGTGTAAGTTCAAGATATACGTAGAACTGAATGTTCATTTTTGCATAAATTTGATTGGCCGAATGACCTGTGTCTCTGCGTCTCATATGCAAGGGGTTTGGCTAAAATGCAGATTTAATAAATGTGAGCAAAAACCATTTTGTAACACAATTATGCAATAATGTTTTGTTCAGTACTTCAGAAGGTGAACATGCTAACTTGTTTTGGTGAAATATTTGTAGGGACGTGGTCGTCTGGGCTCAATATTTGTCTGGGCTTCTGGGAATGGTGGCCGAGAACATGACAGCTGTAACTGTGATGGATATACAAATAGTATCTACACCCTTTCAATCAGCAGTACAACACAGAATGGGAATGTACCTTGGTACAGTGAGGCGTGCTCCTCAACACTTGCCACCACATATAGTAGTGGAGGTCAATTTGAAAAACAGATCGTAAGTAGCTGTTATAGTGTTAAAAGTTTCGTTGTCCAGAGTCCTAATCTTTGTGTGCCTGCTTTGTTATTAACAGAACAATATTGGAATAATCTACATCCATTTTCAAAATGTTGCAATAAAAGGTCTTGTAATTGGGTAAATATCTAGCAACAGTAGTGTTTGTATTTTTCTCATTCAAGTTTTACTTTACGTTATGCTAGTGGCTATTCATCTGATTCAGTCACAACTTTTAAGATGTTACTTCCTCCTTAGAAATATTAAAGGGCATGATTTAAGATCTGAGAAAACAAGATTAGAAAGGACACCTGAGTTAGACAAACTTACACTGACGGCTTCCTTTGTGTGCAAGTCCATCTGTTTTGTTTTGAGTGTTTACCTGAAGGGTTCGTTAATTCCTGCTACATTAGCTTGTCTCAGTTGGATGTAAGAAAAAGAAGCAAGTACAAATATGGATACAGCTACATTTGAATGGGCAATAATGGGCAAGTTTAGACATAGTAATGTTTTATGTAAAGGTCTTTTAGAATGGGTAGATCACAAACCTAACTTGTTTGTTTCTTTTGATGTTATTCTGTAGCTGATGCTAATGAGCCATTTTTAACAGGCAAATAGATGATTTTTTAAAATCTGCCATGATTCTGTACCACCACCTTTACTAGTAATCTATTCCATAATTCTCTTGTACACATAATAAGGCTAGTTTCTTCTAAACGAGACAAAGTCACAGTGGTGCTTTCCTATAAAAAGCGGTGGAGTTTGAAGACTTTGATCTCCCTACACCCCATCTTGTGTAAGCCTCTGGTACATTGTTCGTTAATACCGAACTAATTTGTGACAGACCTTGGTACAAACTGCCTTTGTTAGAATCATCTGGATAGATTTGCATTTTGGCACATAGAAAACACTATAAACCAGGTGTTAATGCTGCATTATTCGTATTGGTGATCAGTTCAGAAAACATCTGGTCTCAAGTAGAGACTGTTGAATAGTTCAGATTGTGATCCTTTATTGGAGTTAGTGTGGACAAACCTGTTTTGTATTGCCTGTGTCCCAGCTCATGGTGCCAGTTTTACTGCTTTTTTGAGATGGTTGTAACCTCCTTACATCTGTTCCTTTATTTCTGTCTAGGTTACCACTGATCTCAGACAAAAGTGTACAGAATCACATACTGGAACTTCTGCATCTGCTCCTCTTGCTGCCGGAATCATTGCCCTTGCACTGGAAGCAAAGTATGCATCATCATGTAATCTAACATGTAGTTATTAGTATAATGTTTGTGTGCTTCTAAACTTCTAAAAAAGAGGAAACAAAGTTGTAGCTATTTGGTATCAAAACTGTATTGTGTGATTTTATTGTTTAAAATGTGAGCTGTATTTGGTAAGACTTTAGTCCCATTCTGTACCCCTCTCCCTCAATTCTGTCCTTATTTCTCCTAGAGGTGCTTGAATTTTGCTGGGGTGTACTTTCATGGGTATCATTCAATTGATCATTCTACACTTTAGCCTAACCTAAGTGTCTCGGCAAGCTTTATGACCAAGAAAGCATCACTGAGGCCAATTCTCAATGTATCTGCAGAAAGCACTGGATGCTCATTATACAATGAGTTATTTTCCCTGAACCCTCGTGATACTGCCTTGCAGCCTAAAGTTCTTAGAAACCAAACCAGAGGTAGAAAGTTCTTTCCATGATTTAATATCCTTCATTGGTCAGAACTTTTGGGTACAGGAGTTGGGATGTCATGTTGGAGCTGTACAGGACATTAGCTAGGCCCCTTTCAGAATATTCTGTACAGCTCTTGTCACCCTTCTGTAGGAAAGATTAAACTAGAGAGGGTGCAGAAAAGATCCACATAGATGTTGCTGGGACTGGAGGGAATGAATTACAGGGAGAGGCTTTTCTCCCTGAAGTTTTGGAGGCTGAGGGGCGGCCTTAGAGAGATTTATAAAATCATGAGGATCATGGATAGGGTTAATAGCCAACGCCTTTTTCCAAGGATGGGGCAATCCAAAACTAGAGGGCATAGGTTTAAGGTCAGAGGAGCAAGATTTACAAAGGACCTGGGGGGAAATTTTCTCATGCCGAGTGTGGTGCATGTATGGAATGAGCTGCCAGAGGAAGTGGTATGGTGGATACAATTATAACATTTAAAAGGCTCCTGGATGGGTATATGAATAGGGGAGTTTAGAGGGATATGGACGAAATGCTGGTAAATGGGTCTAGGTCAAATTAGGGTGTCTGGTTGGGATGGACAAGTTAGATCAAATGGTCTGGTTTCATGCTGTACAACTGTGACACAGTATGTTTTGATTTGAATTGCTCAGTAAATTTGCCACGTCAATTATAGAATCAACTTTAATTAAATTTAAGTTTCTTCCAACATGATTTTTATACAAGAATAATTGGTTAAAATGAGCACATATGCATTTTAAGTTAAAGATCTATACTGTTGCATCCAATTAAATAAGTGATTTGCTTTGGTTTTGCCATTCTTTGCGATTTAAATCCCTTTTTAATCAGAGGCAGAAGTATGGTAAAGTAGTATTCTGTTGAAAATTGTATGCCTCTCAAATAATGTTGAAAATCTCATTAAATTAATTTTCTTTCCCTGTAGTAAAAATCTGACATGGCGGGACATGCAACACCTTGTGGTACGGACATCCAAACCTTCACATCTTTCAACAAATGATTGGATTACCAATGGCGTTGGCCGCAAAGGTAAGTTTTTTGCAATGAGACTTGTCTTGAAATTAAAGAAAAATGAGCCAAAAACAGCCATTTGAAATTATCCCTGTGGTCTCCTATTATAATAACCAGCTCCACACTTCCTGTTCTCATACAGTCAGTCACTCCTATGGCTACGGGCTTTTGGATGCTGGAGCTATGGTTGCATTAGCTAAGAACTGGACAAGTGTTGGAAATCAACGGAAATGTGTCATTGTTATCACTTCTGAGCCAAAGTAAGTGTTGGAGGTCTTTAATCTGAATTTCCCTTGTAAATAAGCAGCATTTTACCATAACTTGTAATTCATACAATCATAGAATTGTTACAGCTTTTACTTAGGAATTAGAAAAAATCAAATGAATAACTATTAGTGTGGATTGTGATGTACGTGAAGGAAGATGTTTGGTGAATAAATTCCTGCTACAATTATGTGAAAGGTTCTTTGCCTCTTTCCATCAATTTTCTTTTCCACACCAACCCCATCCTTAAGATATGGATTCCTATTCAAGTTATGGTTTGGCTTGTACTGCGTGGTGTTTTCCAGTACTTCTGGTTAGTGGCCGTCAATCTGTGAAACTTGACAGTAGTTGCAGGATGCTGGAAGAGATCCTAGCTATGTGTACGTTGTTCATATCTGATATCCAATAGCGACACAAGATAACAACCAAACGTTACCCTTCCGGAACCTGTGGTGTGAAGATCAATTCTTGTGTCGCAGTGACCGGCCCAGTTGAGTTGTTACGTCAGTTTGCTATGCAGGAATCTGCAATTCATTATCTTAACCAAACAATCTACAGGAAGCTTCTCCCAATGTTGGTAATGATTCTGGTTCACTTGGTAATGGCCCCTGGTGTCTGCAGACAAGAAAAAATACAAAATTTACCATTCCAGCCCCATTTGCTTCCATAGTACATTGCCATAGTACTCCCTTCCGCTGATGTGGTCAAATAGGTCATCCATTCTTATCCATGCTATGTAACTGAAAATTATTTGATCAGTTAACTGGCAATTCACAACTATTTTCCCCTTTCCGTGTGGAAGGTCAATTCTATTTAATGCTGTGTAACTGTTGAATCAACGCATGAACTTTTTAAATTGAAGCTTTTATGTCTTGAAATGTTATTTAAGACTCCAATCAATACAATAGTTCTTCCCAAAAGGAGTCTAATTGGACTCAAAAATTAACACACTTTCCCTCTATAGCAGAGTATTATCCAGCATTTCGCATTTTTATTTCAGATTTCAAAACAAACCTCGGATTAAAAGTCATTGATTCATTGTCGGCCACGCTTTCCTTACAGTACCTGACTGAACCTGACCCCCCCCACACCCCTCTATGCACATGGCGCAGTTTGTGGCTGATAAGAGTGCAAGCTGAAATGTTAGCACGCTTAAAATAAGTTCTTGAAGTGCTCACTGCTCCAGTGTAGCACTTTATAGGACTCACGCCCTGTGTTGTGTGAGCTGGTCCTATCCTGTCACCAGTTCCCTGTAAGGTCAAGTTACAAGCTGATTTGACTTGCGCTGTCATTTTAACACCACCATTAAAATAGATTTGGAGCTTCCTGTTGTAAGTTAATATTTATCCAAGTCATATTTGAATTTTTAAAAGACTGGCTAACTGAAAGATTATTCATGGAAAAGAAATTGACACTGTTATTTGACATCTCTGATGCTGGGTATCTCATTTTAAGTTTCATGTGTCTAACTAACGGCTACTTGTGTTTAATCAGGTCAAGGAATGAATGGTTATTTTCTGTGACGATAGGGTGTCTGACAGGTCAGTTACCACAGTACTGTGGTTGACAAGAGAATAGGAATATTGAAGACTGGTGTTTGAGAGCTATGTGTGTGACAGACTCGTCTAATAACCTGCTTCTAATGAAGGGACAATTGTCTACTTCCTGTGAGAAATTGATCTACAATTGTTTGTGTTTTTGCCAAATTATCTTTTCAGAGAGATTATTTTAAAAAAAACCTAAGCAATCGATTTAATACCCAGTTTGTTATTGGCTATTGAGATACACTTCCCAAAAATGTTGTTATCGTTTTACCACCTCTCACTATGCATTTTGTTATTGTCTGAAGTATTTCAATAGAATCCTTGCATTTTGTTGCTTTAATGCAAAAGCTTAGTGTCAGCGCTTCTAAAGTACTCAGCCGCAGCAAGCAAGCCACAAACCAAGGAAGATCCCACGTGTAATAAGTGGCCTGATATCAGACAGGGAGCAGCAGGGGGTAAGAGAATTTTGGGAGGGGTAATTGCTAGGATTCCTGGTGATGATTTGTTTTAGCATTTGACCGTTTTGAGTTGTTTGTTTATAGGTAACAGGTTTAAACAGACAAAATTATTCATGTGCATTCCAATCCAATTATATATCAGACTCTCAGGCCAATTCACCTAAAGCCTGCACTTCGTTTCACTTATGATGTTATGACCTAGAGGGAGCTTAATTCTCAACCTGATTCTTGTGTTCAATCTTAAAATAACACTCTTCTCTTTCAAATTAGCAAAATAACTTCATAAGGCAAGTTATTTATACTGCAAAATCTGTGCTATTTCTAGATGGAAATGTTATATACAGTAACTCCTTGATAGATTTTGTCCCTGTAGAATTCTGTCAGAACTGTTTTCGAATCTGTGGTAACATAATCTAATCAGTATCATTTTCACTAAAAATGTATCAATCCAGTTTTCAATGTATGATGGTGAGCTGTTACTATCTGGATAGGCGAAGCAGTTGGTTATATTGTTTGCAGCATAAAGTCCATTAAACAAGAAGTCAATAGTGTAGGAAAATCCTCTTGATAATTCAGTGTCATTCGAATGTGATTTTATCATGTAGATTTAGAAATAGGATATGAATGTTTGAAGTTTAGTTGTCTGTCTCTTGGACATGTATTTTGGTTTTGTACTGGCTCTGGATGGGTGGTGTCATAGCAGTAATGTCACTGTATTAGTGTTGCATAGCCTCTGGCTAATGGTCTAGGGTCATGGGTTTAAGTCCCAGTACGGTAGGCGATGAAATTTGAATTCAAATTGTTTTAAAAATTGGAAATAAAAGCTAGCTTAAGGTGACAAAGTAACCACTATCAAGTGTCGTAAAAACCCATCTAGTTCGCTAATGTCCTTTAGAGAAAAATCTGTTGTCCTTACTAACCTGGCTTGCATGTGACTCAGCAATGTGGTTGACTCTTAGTAAGCCATTTCAAGAGCAAACCGTTCACAAACAACTAGGGATGGGCAACAGTTGCAAGGACTTGCCAACGGTGCCCACATTCACAGAAAATAATAAACAGCTCAAGCTATGCAGTGTAACTTTAAAGTGAAGTTGGTTGAACTATATTTTGGGATAATGGTGATAACCTTGTCTTCAGCTTTATCTAGTATTGCTGCAAGTTCTTCAACTTTCATAGAGTAATACAGCATGGAAACAGGCCCTTTGGCCCAAACTAGTTCATGCTGACTATGGTGCCCACTCTGCTAGGTCCAATTGGCTGCATTTGGACCGTATTCCTCTAAACCCTTCCCATCATATAACTATCCAGTTTTTTTTTTAAATGTTGCTATTGTACCTGCCTCAACCACTTTCTCTGGCATCCCATTCCATGTATGCACCACTCTCTTCGTGAAGAAGTTGCCCCTCAGGTCCTTCGTAAATCTTTCCACTCTCACCTTAAACCTATGCCTTCTAGTTATCAATTCCCCTTCCCTGTGAAAAAGATTACATGCATTCATCCAATCTGGGCCCCTCATGATTTTATGCATGTCGAAAGGTCATCCTTCATTCTTCTATGTTCCAAGGAATAAACTTTATTTTAAACTCTTTAAAAGCTGACTGTCAGATGTCAGTGTCATGTTGAAACTGTTGGCTTCTGCAATCCAACTGTGGTTTGAACAAGTGATCACTCTAGGGAGTTTCAGAAGAATTTGGGGAATTTATAAAACTTAATATTACATGGACATGTTTGTGCTTGCCTATTTTATCAAATACTTTCTTAGAATTTCCACAGGCTAATGTTCTGATTTAATCAAAAAGTTATCACGTGTGCTATTTATCCTTGAGCTGAAGACTCTATTACATTGGCACCACATCCACTTCCTACACCATTGAAGCTTAGCAACAGTGTGTGCTATCTACAAAATGTACCACAGAAATTCACCAAAGATACTCAGACAGCACCGCTCAAACATACAACCACTTCCATCTAGAATGACAATGGCAGAAAGATAAATAGGAACATCACCTCCTGCAAGTTCCCCTCCAATCCACTCACCATCCTGACTTGGAAATATATCACCATTCCTTCACTGTCACTGGGTAAAAATCCTGAAATTTCCTCCCTGACGGCATTGTGGATCTCCTTACAGAGCACGGACTGAAGCAGTTCATGAAGGCAGCTCGCTGCCGGCTTCTCAAGGACAACTCGGGACAGTCAATAGATGCTGGCCCAGCAGTGAGGCCCACGTCTCATAAGTGAATAAAACAATCCTACAATGAGACAAAGAACTGGAGATCTGAAACAAACAAATTGCCGGAGAAACTCAACAGGCCTGGTAGCATCTTTGGAGAGAAAACAGCCAACATTTTGAGTTCTTCAGAATTGAAGAAGGACTCAAAATATTCTGTTTTCTCTCCACAGATGCTGCCAGACCAGCTGAGTTTCTCCAGCAATTTGTTTTTGTTTACGAACAGCCCTGCTGTCCAAAATTCTTTAATGTCAATTCTTAGTGCTTGGACCCATTCTAATTGGCTGTGTGTCAGCATTCCTCTTTACTTTCTGATGTACTTTCCACTTGTGCTTGTACTTTGCATTTTCTCCTCTGCATCTGTCCAGTGAACCAACAACTGTAATTTTGCCATGCAGGCTGATGACTGACACACTTCCAGAATCTAACGTAAAAATGTAGCATCCAAATAAACACTAAATGCAATAACTGAAAAGGCTTTTGAATTGCCCCAGCATATTTGTCAAATTTGTAAAGCGTTCATATATGGTGAGTTTCTTAAGCCAGTTTGGACATGGCTATGCATGCATGCCAAGCTAATCTGTTTCTTATGGTATTTGAGAAAGGTTGATGGGAATGATGTAATGCACTGTTCTCCAAACAATGTTTAGAGACCTTCAGGTTTATCTGAACCACCAGAGTAGACAGATGTATTATCCATCAGCTCATCTTTAGGGCTGACATCTTAGATAAACTGGTATTTTAATGTGCGAATGGTGTACTATCAGCCTAGATTCTTCGCTGAAGTCCTAGAGTGGACCTTGAAACTGAAACAGCTTGGTTTGAAGGCATGAGTTCCACCAGCCAGGCTAAGCTGAAATGTAGGTGATTCAATTTGGAATTTGCACTGCAATAATGCCTAATCCGGGAAGACCCTGGGTCCCAGCTGACTTAACAAAAGCGTTAAAACTAGGAGCAGGAGTCTATTCGGTCCCTGAAGCCTACTCTGCCATTTGATATGGTATCATCTTGATATGACTGATAACATCTTGGCCTCAATTCCACTTTCTGCCTGCTCTCCATAATCATTCAACCTATTACTAATTAAAAATCTATCTGTCAATCTCCTTAAATTTACTCAATAGCCAGCATCTGCCACACTTTGGGTTAGTGAATTCCCCAGATTTCACGGCCTTTCGAGAGAGGTACTTTCTCGTGTTTTAAATCTGCTATCCCATATCCTAAAACTGTGACCCCTCACAATCACTTACATTCTGCATGCTGATAGATTATTTGAATTGGTATTCTAATGCTGCCTTAATGTAATTCAGAGTTGAGAAATTTCTACAGTTCTGGTTTTCAACTTATTTCTTTAGGGATATTGGTAACCAATTGGAGGTACGGAAAAGGGTTGATGCATGCCTTGGAACTTCAAATTTTATCCGCTCCTTAGAGCATGTGCAGGCAAGAATTACACTATCATATAACCGGCGTGGAGACTTGGCTATATATCTCACCAGTCCCATGGGGACAAGGTCAACTCTGCTGGCACCAAGGTATGATGTTACTGCAGCTCAAAACAATGAATGCATGAAAATTACTAATATCAAATAACCTATGGATGATAGAAATTAGCTTGTAATTCTTTAGTGGGTAAGTTTTGTTGGTATAAGTGTCTTTGATTTTGGCAACATTTTGTTAATTTGTACCTAACAAAGGGGATTTTAAAGTTCAAGCTGTTGAGACCCACTGAGGACTGGCTGGATGACCCACTTGATCTGCAAACATAATTGATTAAAGTTCAGTGGAAGATTGGAGTAAAAGCGAATGATCTAATTACTGAGGAAGATCAACTTGAAACTCAGTTCACAATCAGTGGTTCACTACTTGTGACCAGCAGATCTGTCATTGAGACGTGGTGGCTTTGTGGTAAAATCACTGGACTGGTAATCCAGAATCCAGGGTAATGTTCTGTTAAGTCCCACAATGGCAGATGGTGAAACTTGAATTCAATAGAAATCTGGAACAAAACATTAACCTAACGTAACTACAGATTAAACACCAAACTCATTCACCATTCTGAAGAAGGGTCTAGGCCTGAAACATCAGCTTTCCTGCTCCTCTGATGCTGCTTGGCCTGCTGTGTTCATCCAGCTGTACACCTTGTTATCTCTCATTCACCATTGCCCTTATGGGAATGAAATCTGCCTTCCTTACTTGGTCTGGTTTATATAAGTAAAGACCCATAACAATGTGGTTGACTGTTGACTGTTAACTGCTGTCTTGGCAATAAATGTTAACCTAGACAGTGATACCCACATTCCATGAAGTAGTAAAACAAAAGTTGTTAGCCAGTCACCTGGGAGCATTCACTTATCCCTTCTGACAAGGATGACAATCAGAGCCTTGATAGCAGATACAGCAATGCACACTATAACACTCCCTAAATCAATATGTAGAGAGACACGCGCTAAAACACTCACTAACCATTTTGCTAAATTCTGTACACACCAAGTCACTTGGAAACAAAGCACAGTGGTAGTTTGAAAGCAAGCAACTATCATTATTGAGTTTGTGCCACTACAGTATTCTGAAGGAGTCCTGCCAATGGAACTTAAGTAGAATTCTTTCTCTAGAGAGAGCAACGTGCATGATCATTGCTCTGATTATTTATTTGTTAGGCAGTGCAAATATTAGGTGCTTTGAAATACAAGAGATTTAAGCCTTTCCATTGAAAACAAGCTGAGTCATCTTGTTTTATAAGAGGTTGGTCTTTAGTGAAATCCGTTAACGAAGGTAAATTCGAGATAACAAGCGTGGGGCTGGATGAACACAGCAGAAATTTCTGATGAAGGGTCTAGGCCCGAAACGTCAAGTTTTCCTGCTCCTATGATGCTGCTGACCTGCTGTGTTCATCCAGCCCCACGCTTGTTATCTCGGATTCTCCAGCATCTGCAGTACCTTTTATCTCATCAACGAAGGTAAATTATCTGGTACACTATATCCTTGTGATTCAGGAGTTTTTGCCTATGTCCAATTTGACAGTGTATATAGAGCATATGATAAGGTAAAATAAATCTGGCTATGATTGGACTTTCACTGTAGGGGCAGTCTGAGTCATCTTCACTAGCAATAATTTACACAAAATGTGAATTTACTCGTTTCTGTGGAACTTGTGCTTTAACTACAGTTAATTCAGACCCTGGTATGAAGAATCAGAATAATGTTTTATTTCTATCATACGTACTTCTAAGGATAGTAGGTGGTCAGGGCAATACCGTAAATGTGGTGATTTTGGAGTGGGATTTCAGAAGATCACAAATTCTAGTCCAACACTGAGCAAATAAATCGTAGACTTGCCATTTCTGTATCGAGTACTGATATTGCATGATTTGTAATAAAGGGATATTAAGCACGGCATTATACACTTTCATAATTGATGTAGTGAGTGTAGACTTCAATCTTTTTCAATTCTGTTAGGGCAGAAATGGA
Organism: Ginglymostoma cirratum; assembly: GCA_024137785.1. Taxonomy (NCBI): domain Eukaryota; kingdom Metazoa; phylum Chordata; class Chondrichthyes; order Orectolobiformes; family Ginglymostomatidae; genus Ginglymostoma; species Ginglymostoma cirratum. The sequence continues at coordinate 20,962,968 of JAHRHZ010000080.1, read as the reverse complement.
AGTAAACAATGGTATCAATTTTGCTTGGTCTCTTGGGATGGAAGAACCATTGGGCTTTGTGCTCACTTAAGATTGTGTTGTTATCTACTGCAGACAGCATGACTACTCATCTGAGGGATTTACTGACTGGGCATTCATGACTACACATTCCTGGGATGAAAACCCCTCGGGAGAATGGGTTCTGGAGTTGGAAAATACTTCTGGTGCAAATAATTATGGTTTGTTTCTGTATTTGTCTTTAAGCATTTAGACTAAAACCCTTTTCTATAATGGCTGTTATAAATTATAGAAACTGTATTACAAGAAAGAGTTGCAGCAGTACACTGGCCTGTCTGCTCTCGTGCCTTTTTTCTCCACTGTTTCCCCAATGTCATAATATTTTGCAAAACCGTTTGGTTTTTAAGTAATCTTGTTTCTGCATCTTGTATATTTCATCACCTAATGATTCGTTATATTTCTTCAATTACCTCCAACTGTTGCCTGGTAATGGCCTCCTATCTCTAACCCACTAATTTGATAACCAGCAGGAACAGTATTAACCAAAATTTCACAAGTGAAATACTGCTAGTACTGGAAGTAGCATCTGTGGAGAGGGAAGCAGTTAACATTTCAGATGCTGCCAGATTTGCTGAGTAATTGCAGCATTTTCTGCTTTAGATTTAGATTTACAACAACATCATATTTTCAAACTTTCTGACTCCCTTAAATAAGCTCATTATTTTCAACAGTAGTGTGATCTGAATCCAGATGAGAGAAGGTAACTTTAGTGGTTAAGTTGTGTATCTTCATGGAAAGTATGTTGAAAGGCCATTTCCTAACTAGTTCGTACTTGGCCTATTTGCTAATTGCAGGTACTGTTCTGTATTTACAAAAATTAGTGTCTTTGTAGTCTCAGTTTTGTTACCATCCTCATTATTGTTTTTAAATATGCTTGCTCATAGCAGAGATTTTCTAATAGAGGTTATCTGTTCAGGTACCCTGAGACAATTTACACTGGTTCTTTATGGGACGGCACCAACTAGCAACAGCCAGCAGAAATCGACCAACATTACACTACCTGCCAACTGCAAAACACTGAACTCTCAGCAAGTGTGTGCAGGTAAGCAAGCAGGAGAAAGTACGGAGTTGAATTTAATGAGAGGAGTAGAGCTTTGTCTCAGAGCGCCCTCTACAAGCTGAAATGCAAAATAATTCATACGTCTCTCAATCAAAGTGTTTAACAGGTTAATTCTGACTCTGAGGGAGAACAGTTCTCTATTGAGTTTGATTTTTTTCAAAATGTCAGAAGTTAAATGACCAAAGAAAGAATTAACTTTGAAAGAATTTTCAGTGAAATTGAAATACATTTACAGGAGGCTGTTAAGATGTTAAAGTTATCAATCTGAATGGTTAATGGTACCCTTCAGTGGTTCAACGGTGTTTATAGTGTCACTTAACTTGCATTTGGAAGTTTTTCTGCTCAAACCTTTGCTTTGTGCACAAGTGTGTTGAGCCCAATAGTTGAGGTTATCTTGCAGCATTATTGCTGGCTACTTGGTGCTAATTGTCTCTGAGAAAACCTTTTTTTGTCTTTGATTGTAAAAGATGGAGTTTCATAGTATGATAGGGCCCAGGGGAAAAGGATCACAAAGTTCTATTGTAAATTTTAATTTGAAAATGTACTCCGTGTAGCTCTAAAAGATTTGTGTGAAGTTTATAAACATAATTTTGAGGTGATTTTTGTATGGATAGGTGATATTGTAACTAACTGAAAACAGAATAAATGAGTCATTTTCAGGTTTGCAATTGTAATGAGTGGAATGCCGCAGGGATCAGTGCTGTCACTTCGACTGTTTGCAACTTATATTAATGATTTGGGTGAAGGTGCAGGGTGTATTGTATCCAAATTTGCTGCTGATACAAGGATAGACAATGAAATGGATACAAAGAGCTCACAGCTGAGTGAGCGAAAACGTAACAAATGGATTATAACATGCGGAAAATGAGTTTGTCTACTTTGGCAGCAAAAATAAAAATGCAGAATAATTAGATTGAGACAGACTGCAGAATTCTGCATGAAATGGGAATCTGGTGATCTAATTGAAACAGAAGATTCCGAAAGGGCATGACTATGTAGATGCTGAAAGGATGTTTCCCCTCATGGGTGAGTGAATAACTATATGGGGCATAAATTTAAAATAGTTTAGAGATAGAAGAATATCTTCCGGCATGAATTAATCGGAATTCTTTTCCGCATAGAGTAGTAAGTTGCGTCAATAAATATATTCAGGGCAGCGTTTTTATCCAGAAGGAATTTAGGGTTATTGGAAAAGCAGTTAAGAAAGTAGAGTTGAAATCACAGTCAGATCAGCCATGATCTTGTTGAATGGCAGGGTAGGTTAAGGGGCCGAATGTCCTATTCCTCCATTTTTATGATCTTAAGTGTTTTATCTTAAAAATGCCAAATTCAGCATCCATGCTAACTTGGCTATGTTACTACTCCTTTGGATCGTTCATCCATTAAAGTCAGGTATGACAACAGCACTGAGATTAGAAACTAGGCCACCCACCTTAGTGTTATGTTAACCTTGCAGGCATTGTCCTGGTTATGTTGTGTAAGCATTGATGGTAAAATACAATGTTACAGTAATTCGCTAGTATTTTTAGTCTTTTAGCTTTTAGAATTTTTCTATTAACAAAACCTAGGTAAAATACTAGAGCCATAATGTTGAATGCAGTGACTTGGCTAATACTCCAGAAAAGGGGCGGGGGGGGGGAAGGTGCAGAAACATCATTTGGGAAACTGTAATTAGATAATTCTAGGTTTGAAAGGAGTGTTAGGGAAGGGTGGAAAAATGTGAATTTTACCTTGCTTTCCCAGGATTGAACAATTTGAGGGAGTGAAGAGGATTGTAAGATGCACAACTTGCAGTTTAGATTTATTCAGAAAGGCTTGGAATAATTATCCTAATTGTGTTGAGAGACATAGGGACCAGAAAAGTTTCATTGAATGTGACGGATGATTAGCAAATGTGGTATAGAATAAAAGTATTTTGGGGACTGAATACATTAAATTTGAACCCTTGCTTTGCAAAGCAACTGTCATTGGACAGAACACTGCAGGCAAAATTGAGATATCCGGTGTTTTCTATATGAAAAATGGCTCACTGACTTCATCCTGAATCTTGTCATGAAACGTTAACCACAGGTGATGAACTATATTGAGGGCATGGATTTGAGGTTATTGATTCACATTGGAACTGGACATTTTCACATTGAGGCTGTGTGCATTCTTGTGACTTAACAAGTGCATTTTCAGCTCTGTACACTAAACAAATCATGGCTTGGTAGAACAACAATTTAAATGCACTTAAATTTTACCAACTATCTTGTGTGAATTTCAGTACTGAGCCCAACATAATTTTGCAGGATTTCTTAAATTATGTTAGAATTGAAATTCACCTTAAATATCATACTGGATTGTATTAAATTCCTAATGGAAAAAGCGCAGTGACCAACAGCAAATCCCAGACAAAGGCATAGTATCATCAAATAAATTTAATAGAAATGCATTTAACAGTACAGTAATCAGTTCATTTATTTATCACCTGAGTGGATTGGAACCCAACTGATTTTGAGACTTCATTCTATTATGGCTTTTATTTTACAACATTTTTTAAAAATACTAGCTGCCTGCGGGTCCTTTTCTGGGGGTTGGGGAGGTCTTTAGCTTTGAAATTCCATCAGTCAGAAAAGAGGCAGTTATTTATATTCACAAAATGAACATTGACTGCTACAGTTTGCAGTCAAGTGACTTCCAGTTTTCATGATCTGTCACTGGCCTATCAGGGATAAACTGGCACGGTATACTTGCTGGCTACAGATCTAATGTGATGAGAGATCTCCAGATTAGGACGACTTGTGACCAACATTATGACCAAATAGCAGCAAATTGCACTGATTAAAGTGCAAAGCAAGAAGCAGTGCACCAATAAATGCACATCTTACTGCATTTCTCTATCAGTTGACAGTTGGTGACCTTAAATTTTTAGAACTTCTGATGGCTTTGAGGTGAGTAAGCATAATTCAGAAAATCAAGGTTCCATCTGTAGTATCTGTTCATTTCATGTTGTTCTTAGCTGGGTAGAAATAGGCATTTGACAATTGAAGTCCATATCACTTGTTTCGGGAAGGAGGGACGGTTTAGGCTGTGATTCCTCCTGTGGGGTATTGTGTGAAAATATGGTTGAACTCAGTTGAAGTTCCCCTCGTGGATGAATAATCCGTGAACATTGACTGTCTTAAGTGCTCGTATAACGAATAGCTCCTTTCACACCAGAAGTAATTGTTCAGCTAAATTTTAGCAATTGAGGTACACACCTGGATTTTATAACAAGCAAATAATTGGGAAAATGCTTTGAAAAACATCAAAGTTTGGCATTTAATTTATGCACCCTGCTGCGCCTTTTAAAAGGCTTCTGTAACTAGCAGGCTGTAGATACAGCGGGGGCTGTGTTTAGTGAATTTATCTTTCATTATAATCTGCTAAACATTTTGGGTGCAGTGCCTGAGCTTTGTTGTAAATTGAATTACAAACTTCTGCTTTTGATGAGCCATTTCTGTACCTTTTGGTGAAACAGAATCTGATGTTTTGATCACCATTTTTTGCCATATTTCAACAGGGAGCATTTTAGTAGGTGTTGTAAAGAGTTTTGACTTTCTCAAGTTCAGTGGTTATTCTGTCATTTTTAATTTTAGTTTTTAGGGAGTTCTAAATATGGTATCCACCCAAAATCTTAACTGTCCTTTACTATCTCCCTATAATAGTGGACACTAAGTATTTCTAGTGTTTGTTTTTATTTCATGTTATTTTGGGTATTAAGATTAGAGCTTTAAATTTGCATTGCTAATTTGTCTACTTCATTTATTTGAGAGTACCATTATTTTATTTGATGTTGTTAAGAGTGACACTGAAGGAGTACACAGTCACTCTAGATCCACGAGTACACGGTTTGCAACATAAAAATACTTTTTTCTGGTTACCAGGGTAACTAATTAAATACCTTATCTATCACTAAGTTTTAAACAAAAATTATATGTTAAGAGTTTATTAATTACAATTATCAGTTTATCATCAAAACAAAATAAGTTAAGGTGCAATAATTTGTTAACATACACAGTCGGTAACATAATTTATAAATGCTTATCTTCTAAAAATCCCTGAAACATACCCCACCCTAACCAGATAACAACACACTCCCTAAACCAACAGGATCTATAGCAAAGCACACAGTTACCACCAGTTCTCCTCTAACCATAACTACTTCATAAATTTTGTACATTTTAGAACATTATTTGTTGATGCAAATCAACTTTGAAAGATCAAATTGTCCTAATTGTTTGCTTGTAGTGAATGAAAACGCAACAAAAGTAGGTTTGACATCTTAATTAAATATTATACAGACTTTTCCAGTCTTTAGTCTGTCAAATCAAATTCAATCACATCGACTGTGTGTGTGCATGTGTTCTTGGACCTTGTTTTATTATGAAATCAAACCTAACCTTAAGCGAGAGGAAAAATGTTTTATATTGTCTCAATTCCTTTGCCTTCCATGCTTAGAACCTCCAGCAACTGTAAAATTGCCACAACTGAAATTGTTTCTCAAGTATTTGTTTCTCTCCTATTTTGTCTTCTCAGAATGTGAAGGTGTATATTTTCTGCATCAGCAAAGCTGTGTGGAAAAGTGTCCACCTGGCTTTTACAAAGGATTCGTTGACAGCCTCTTGGACAACAGCGTTGAACCTTCGCAAGTTTTGGCCTGCCTTCCATGTCATGCTTCTTGCCGCACATGCAATGGGTTTACAGCCAATCGCTGCCTATCTTGCCTCCCTCATTCACATTATAATGAAATGGACTTGAGCTGTTCACCCCAGATGCAAGTCAGTAGGGAATCTCCCTTGGAGAATGAGGAAGTAGTTGAACCGCTCACTGAATCTCAAGTACCTATATGGTTTGCTTTTACCATCTGTGCCTTCATCATAATGGTATTTTTTATAATATTTATAGTTCTTCAGGTCAGGTCAGGATTCCAGTTCAGCAAAGTGAAAGTCTACACTCTACAAAATGGGAAAGGAATTATATCTTACAAAGGAATTTCTGACGTGTGGAAAGATGGTGATTTATCCGAATCGGATTGTGAAGAATTTGATGTTGAGGGCCAAAGTGAAAGAACAGCATTTATAAAGAAAATACAAAGTGTCCTCTAGTATTTCTGTTTGTTGTTCCATCCCATCACTGATGAAGGGTTGTGTGTGTCTCATTTTCATGGACTTCAGTGAAAAGTGTCTTAAAGTGACAAGAAATCCACATCCGTTTTTATATGGAATGTGGGTGCTTGAAATAATGTTGGACACAATCTCTTAAAGCTAAACTGTTAATACTGGAAATTGGGCATTTTTCACAGCTCTTAACTGAGGTAGGTTGGTGTCTTTTTAGTTCCCAGCAAAATGTGGTCAGGGCCATAGAATGGTAGAGTGGAATGGATTCTTTTTAATTCAGTATTGTATGATAGCTAATTATGGAAATTTTAAGAATCCCAAAATTGGCAATAGCACTGTACCTGGATAATTTGAAGTCACTTAATTTTGAGGAATTTGAAATTACTGTTTAGACTTTCAGAAAAGAATTTCACAACGTGATCATAGGGGCCAGAAGCTTAACTGATATTTGGTAATGTCATAACCGACTTTTGAGTTGTAAAAATGTTGGTTTCAAGCGTATCATTTTTGCACTTTAATTTTTTAAAAAAATTTCATCCCTTAAAATGCTCACTGTATTGTAACTGAAGTTTGTATTAATTTTTTTAATCTCTCAATGAAATCCCTCTGACTTACTGGGTCACTCACTGCCTCCAGTTGTTAGGTATTCAGACCTGTGAGGTCTCTGATCGAATTCCGGTCTGTGCTCAATTAGGGTATTCTACTTATGGCTCTGTATCCTTGGGGGTGGGGTGAGGTGGGGTGTAAGGAGGCAAGAAAGGAACTGTGCTTTCTACTGCTAAGAATGTACATATAGATGTCTAACTCAAGTACAAGCCTGATGAACTCAGTGGCTGATCAACTTGATAATGCTTTCTTGCCAGAGCTGAGATGTGAAGATTGGAACCTTGCTTAAGTGCCAACAGGCTGACAGGAACTGTCACTTTATTGAACTGTCACCCAACTTCAATCGGCAATTTTAAGGAGGGAAGTTTAAAAAATATATATGAAAACTAGTTTGTCAGCAGGGATATCGCGTTCTGGAGGAGATTAGGCACTGGCTATTTTTGGGTTAAGAGAATAAGTTGATAATGAAGACAAACCACGTGAACATTCGTGTTCTTTGCATAATCGAAATAATTTTGAGGTTGGTGCTAAAATGGGTTATTCGGTCAAGGAAGAACTATATTGCAGCAAGTTACTGATTTAGTAAAATTATTTAATTTACGAGCAATAGCAACCATTTGGGGACAAAAAGCCCCTAAGTAGTATAAATATTTATTGCACGTCACGTTACTTACTGAAGTGTTGATTTGATACACCTCAGTAGCACTTTGTATTGTTGTCAGAACTCTTGCTCCTATTTAACATAGCATCATTTTCAAATTGTCTTCCAGTTACTTTAATTGAAGTATTTTACTATGAACATACTGTATGTTGTTGCTTGAAGAAGTCTGATCAGCTCCTATAAAACAGCAAATAGAGCAGGTTGAAATTGGGCATTAAATGCGATTTTAATCTAAAGATTCACATTTTCTTAAAGCAGGATTCTAAGTTTGGTATGCAGGATTTGTAGATTCAAATGTGTTCTTTTGTTGATCTGTTTCTTAAAGTTTAAAGGAGCATTATTTAGGTATCTTTTCATTTTAAGGAAAATGCAACTGGTAAATGGGTAACGAGTTACCTGTGGCACCCAAACTGTAATCCAGCCAAGTGGAGTGCAGTGGGAGTTCGGTCTGTAGTTGTAAGGCCCTTATTTGGAATGAGTCTTGGAGTTCTCAGTTTTAATCCCAAAAGGTGTGGACCCATTGCACAAAGTGCCCTTAATTTGGTGATAATTCTGCAATCTCTTTCAAAGGTTGTAGGGTGGTAGGTATGGAAAATGCTACTGATGTCTGGTCCTCAAGCAGAGTCAAAAGCCAAACTTGGACAGGTGTGCTCTGAACGGTTTTATAGTCTGTACCCTCTGATCAGTGTTGCTACCTCCTTAAGTAAACTTTGGATGCTTAAATTTTAGTTTTTCCCTTTTTACCATTGGTGCCTCTGACCTGAGATGGTATGTTGTGCTGAAAATTCTGGATATTAGCTGTGAAAAATGTTTACCTTCTCTGCTATATGTCTGTACGAAAGACAAAACCTATAATGAGCACAAAACATTGAGATGGGTGGGAAGTCTTTCCCTTCAAGGAGGGGTGTTAAGCTGAAATGGGAATTTGGAACAGCAAAATCTTCAGACCATTGAAACCCTCTCAGGGTGATTCACTGATGACATCAGATTTTCTTCAATGAAGCAAGAGAACTGCCTCAGAAGATTACTTTTTAAAGTACTGCATTATTCTTAATTTTTATAATGCATCAAAAATTATGGGTAAAATGTCAAGCATTCAATAGAAAAACTTCAGGGCTGGTCAGGGAATAATCTTATCGCAGAATTTGGTTGCATTTGCTATAAATGTGTATTTTCATAGCTCCTGCCTAGTCAAATGATCCATTTGTTCCATATTTGGAAGTGTAGTACTAAACCTTTTATTCCCAGCTAGTTTACCACAAGGCGTATGTAGAATAGCTGCACTAATACACTACAGAAAGAAATCAGTAAAACCAGCATTTCAGTGCTGTTCATATGCTCTTAACTCATTACCTCAAGCTGTTCCCACCATTACCCTAGCCAATGCCTAACTTGTTCCCTTTAGTAATTCATCCTACTGTTACGACAATAGTTCCCCTAGAACACCGAAGTCTAGAAGGATAGTCTCTTGCTTAACGCTCAGGGAGTCATGGTTCAAGTAGACCTTTCTCAAAAGTTCACACCCCTAGTGCATTTCACCAGAATCCAAATGGGAAAATGATGCATTCACACAACTTCACGTTATTTGTGTTGAGTTATAACAGTACAAGTGCTGAGTTGCTGGTTTCACGTGAAATAATAAGGCAGGAGACAACATTTGACAAGTTTGAAATCAGATTTTGAAAGGAGTATTAAGGATGGAATAGATTGTTGCCTTGAGCTAAATTTGAAAGTCTGTTCTGCCAGTGGCTGAGCTGAATTGTAAATGCCCAAATTTCTCCTCTTAACCAGGATGTAGGAGTATGCCTTGGTTGGGGAGATTAATTTTATTCTGCAGAATAACTTGCTAAATGGGAATGATGTCTTCAGTGAAGCATTGTGCTTGTATCACAACCTCGCACATGGTTCTTACAAGCCAAACAAAATGGAGTGGAAAGGATTCTTTTGGACCTCATTTGAAATTGGCCAATACCGATAGCTATCTGGTAGAAGCACTAACATTGGTCATATTTTCCTGCTTGCCTGAAGCCAGAACAATAGTTGGGATCCTACATTTGACCTCAATACCCCGACATCAGTGTAAAAGTCTTTACTGTTCCTAATTGGACACTGGTCACCTTGACTGGAAAGTGCATGTGTAGGAATGTCAGTTAATGATGGGGCTTGGTTTGATTCTGACCCTATCTTAGTTAAATAGACAACTACCTTCCGTTGGGCTATGATATGGCATATGGCCATCTAGGTAATGTATAGCAGGATAAACTAAGCCCAATTAGAATTATCGCATTCAGGAATTGAGGCAAGAAAAAGTACCAAGGGAACAAAAATACTTTCTTTCTGATGCTTTGTGCAAGCCATGCCCAAAAAATGGGGGTTTAAAGTATTTGAAGTTTTCAGGTAAAATGAAATGATTAGAGCTTGTCCAATTAAAGTTAGTCTGGTTCGCGGTATGGAAGTTACAGTCTAGTCTATGTGCTGCAGTCCCCGAGTGTCCTGTGAGAGTTAGAAGCCTTACTAACACAATTCCTGACTTATGTTTTCTATCGACTTTGCACACTATGCACAAAATTCTTTTCCCTCATTAGTAATGAATCTCAAGCACTGAATTAGTGCCACAATAGCATTGCCACAGTGTTTAGGCAGTGCTGATTTTGTCTGGCTTTTTTGAACTCGAGTAAAGTGATGGCACCATGTGATTTTTAATAAAGCAATATGATTGTGGACCTTGGGCTGAGGGTAGGAAGTATGTGATTGTCAATCAAGAATTCTTAAAGTTACTGTAAATAATTGTAATATATTATAAATCACGATTTCATAATATGCAACCTCTTACTTGTGTAAAGGAGTTGAGCAGTATGTATGTGTCCATCTGGGAAATCCTGAGCGGAGTTTGATTGGCCTGGTGCTTTGTCGGATGATGAGGAAATGACTTTGCTTGTTCTGCGTTGTTCTTGCAGTGCATTGTGGGATACTTGATGGTGGGGTGGAGGAAAAGGGGCCCAGCTATAATTAAAATGCTATTGCATTGTAGCAGTCTTCTCTTGTACAGGACGTTTCTGAATCCTTGTATAGACTTCCACACCCAAGTTCCACCCCTAGCTGTATTGTACCCAGGCACTTGGTTTGGTGCTACATTTCTCTTTCCAGTAAAGCACAACTGTTTTCCAGATGTATTTCTGACTGGGAAAGAAGGGGATAACCTTGCCTGTTCCAACTGGCTTAATTTAGACTCCATAGACTGTTCTGTCCATTCCTAAAACGTCTTTTCACTGAAACCGGTCCAAGTTCCCATGTTCGTCAACGCACTTTAGATTGAGTGACTATTTTTGATGAACCCCCAGGTGGTTTAGCCTACAAATCACAATTCTGTCTTTTTATTCCAGCTCTTTATGTTTCTTCACCCACCATGTTGAAACACAAAACAAAATCTTTTAATTTTGGAAGGGTTGGGGAAAATAGCTGGTGAAATGGATTAATAGCATTCTGGAGTATAACTTTTTGAAGAAATTATTGACGCACTAGCTTACAAAAAATATTGAGGATGAACAGATTAATGTGGTCATTTTGACCCCTTTGCACAACTCTAAATAGTTTTATCGTGCAAAATGTATAAGTTGTTATAGCTACCCCAGAGTACCGTTTGTTGACAATGTGCTGGTCAGCATTAGTTTTATGCATTTACAGTTATTAATCACAAATAACCTATATCCTAACTAGGTAAAAACCAAGTGGCAGAAATGTTGCACATTTTGGAGATTGAATATAGTTGTAGTTTAAAAAAAATAACAACACTTAAATGGGTTATTATGTTCTCTTTCCCTTCCTGTCATTTTGTGTAGCTATGTTGCACTAATATATTTTATCATTCCAAATCTTGTCTTATGCATTAATTGTTCACAAGGTTAAGTCTTTAATTGAAAGTGCTACTAAGAGGCTGTCCCAAGGGCTTGGCAGATGAAGGTATTCTACAGGGTAGCACTGAGCCATATAGAACTGAAGGCTCCTATATTTGATTCTCAAGTGTGCCGAGTCATAAATTTCAGGCAAGATGGCACTACAGTTGGGCTCTGCACCTGAGAATCAAGGTGGTGAAATTAGAATTTATATTAATTTGTATAGTACTTGTTATGGTAAAATACCCCAACAATTCACCTAGCCAAAGCTTGCATCTGAAGATATTTTTGAAGAGTGCAAGGCAGCTTGCACCTGTGAATCAATATCTTAGTCTGAGTTAAGCCTTTGGGAGAGGGAGGGAGTAAATTAGGAGGTGGAGGATATGAGACAAATGTGCAGCACCCAAAACCATTCATGAACATTAAATTGAAAGGGCTACATAATCTCAATAGCAGTTCTTATTCCACAGTGCAGTGCACTAAAACTTGAGAGATTCAGGCTGCTTGCTGTAATGTTAAGTCCAATTGCTATAATGCTGATTATTGTGGGTGATTTACCAAGATATGTAAACAGACATATTTTTGTACAATATATAGTGCACAGTAATTTTCTTGTAATATAAAAAATTGCATAACAAATTACTCTTATTTAATGGATGTGGAAATATTGTCATAGATTTACTTAAAGAAATTAAAGACTGTTTCAAGCAAATTTGTTGTGTTTTTTTTCTTCCTCGCAATGATAAAAGTCCAGTCTCTTTAAAATATTTAAGTTTTTTGCAGAAGCTCAGTATATTTTTAATCTCTGTTTTGCAGTTTATGTTCGAATTTTAGCTGCATTACAGCTTAATCTAGAGATCTGGTGTCACAGGAACTTCTGTGTTGCAACATTGAGCTGGTCTACGGTTGAGGGGTGGAGGGCGGGGGTGGGGCTTGGTGGTGTTACCTTGTGGTAACGTGGGATCGTAACTCCTTTGAATCCAGGATGAATTGGTTATATGATGTATAAACCAGAAGGCTCTGTGAAGAGAAGTAGATAGCCAGCTGTAAGTATACACTTCTGAATTTGGAATTCTGACTTGGGCGGAAAAAATGAATCATGGAATCTCTACAATGCAAATAGAGGCCATTTGGCCCATTGATTCTGCATTGACCCCCTGAAGAGCATCACCCACAGACCCACTCTATCCCCACATTTTACCATGGCTAATCCACCTAGCTTACACATCAGTGGACACCTAAGGGCACTTTAGCATGGTCAATCCACCTAACCTGCATGTCTTTGGACTGTGGGAGGAAACCCAGCAGAAACTCACTCAGACGCAGGGAGAATGTACAAACTCCTCAGAGTTGCCCAAGGCTGGAATCGAACCTGAGTAATTGCAGCAGCAATGTTAACTGCTGTGCCATTATGTTACTCCAAAGTTTATTTATCTGGTGAGTCTCCACAGGAAACGATTTGATCCACCAAAGTTCAAACAAAATTTTGACAAGTGCAAGAGAGGGAGAAAAATACGATTTCTAAATATATAAGCAAATCTCAGGATTTTTCATTGAAAAAGGCTAACTAGTAACAGACACAGCAGCTAAATAGAACTGATCTAATAGAGCTACGGAACAGACTTTGTTCTGGTTGAATGGCTACACTTTTGATTTATTGTTACATACCTCGGTACAGTGAAAAGTTTTGTGTGCAGATCAGGCAGATCATTAGCTATAAAGATCATGGGGTGATTGAATAGAGTGAGGTATGCAAAGTTATGGCTGCAGAGAAGGTGCACGAAAAGCAAGATCAGTATTAGATTTGAAATTTGAGGTCCATTCAGAAGTCTAATAACAGCGGGGAGGAAGCTGTTTTTGAACCAATTGGTGCGTGTGTTTACGCTTTTGTCTTCTGTCTGACGGATTATACTGTTGAAAGCAGAGCTGTAGTCAATAGATGGAAACCTGACATAGGTATCCTTGTTCCAGATGTTGTTTGATATAATTAAATACTTGCTATAATTTTAGTACAGTAACACCAAAGAATCTTGGAAATTTATTATCACCTTTTAATCTCTAGAACTAATTTAACCAATTTAAATTGGTTCTTGAACCTTTTTTAATCTATCTATATAAATTGGGGAGTTAGTTAAGCAAACACAGCTTATATATGTAGCATGTAATCTCAGTAATTGTTGTAACTAATATTTGGTGCATAGCTTGCAGGATGAGTAATTATTTTTATTATTTCTCAAAAGGAAACATGCCTAGAGTTGTTGAGAGATTTAGACTCCTGAGTGGATCATTCCTGACTGACTATTTTTTTGAATGTTGGTAGTGCATGCGGCACCCTGTTGAGAAGACTGTAAGAAATAGGAACAGGAGTAGGCCATTTGGCCCCTGAGCTTGCTCCACCATTCAATAGGATTGTTGCTGATCAGACACTGATTACATCCACTTTCCTGCCTTTTCCCCATAACCCTTGATTACCTGACGGATCAAGAAGCTATCTCAGCCTCTGGCTCCACAACTCTCTATGGTAAGCAGTTCCAAAGACATTCAACCTTCTGAGAGAAGAAAGTCCTCCTCTTCTCAGTCTTGAATTGGTGCCCCTATGTTCTGAGACTGTGCGCTCTGGACCTAGACCGTCCACGAGAGGAAACCTTCTCCGCATTTGCCCTGTGAAGTCCCTTAAGAATCCTGTATGTTTCAATGAGATCACCTCTCATTCTTCTAAACTCCAGTGAGTAAGGTTCCAACCTGTTTAATCATTGCTCATAAACCAATCTCTCCGTTACCAGGGATCATCCGAGTGAACCTTCTCTGAACTGACTCTAAGGAAGTTTGTCCTCTTAAATAAGGGGACTGGAACTGCTTACACTATCCAGATGTGGTAAAACCATGACCTTTTACTGTTGCAGTAAGCATACCTACTCTTTTACTCCAACTCCTTTTAAATAGGGGGCCAGCATTTCATTAGCTTTCTTAATTACCTGCTGCCCCTGAGTGCTAGGTTTCATGAACAAGTCCCTTCTGTGTTACAGCTTTCTGCAGTTTCTGATCATGTAAATAATATTGTTCTTTTTGTTCTCCCTTCCAAAATGAACAACTTCACATTATACTCCATTTGTCAACTTTTTGCCCACTTACTTAATATATCACTATCTCTATAAACTGTTTGTATTCCCATTGCAACCTGCCTTTCCACCTAATTTAGTGTCATCACCAAGTTTGGCTACAGCACATTCATTTCCTTTATCCAAGTCATTAATATATGTTCAAAACAGTTGCAGTGCTACCACTGATCCCTGTAGAATCCTGCTGCTCACAGGTTGCCAACCTGAAAAATACTCCCTTATTCCTATTCACTGCTTGCCCATAAGCCAATTCACTATCCATGCTGATACTCTACCTCCAACACAGTGGGCTCTTATGACAGCCTTTCGTGAGGTACCTTGTGGAACACCACCTGGAAGTCCAAATACTACAAATTTACTGGTTTCGCACTGTCTTCTCTGGTTGAGGAGACTCTAAATTAGTCTGACACTATTTCCCTTTCATGAAGCCGTGCTCACTCTACATGATTCTGATTTTGTAAGTGTTTTGCTATTACTTAATCGATTTACAATATTGTTTTGAACAATAGATGTTAGGATATTTGCCCTATAGTTACTTGCTTTTTGCCTCCCTCCATTTTGAAAAGGGGTGTCACATTAGCAGTTTTCCAATTTTTTTTTGGAGCATTATAACTAGTGCATTCACTATCTCTGTGCTCAGTGGAATTGAATTATTGTGACTACAGTCCATGTAGAACTTTTGTACCTGCATGATGCTCATGGAACTTTGAATAAACACTTGGCAGGAGCAGAAAAGCAAGAATAAAGTAGATTATTTTTATTTGGAGAGGAACTAGTAGTACATGGACAAGATGAACCAAATGCTGTATTGAAATTTGCTAACCTAGGCACTAGCTGGTTCCAATCCAGCAAAACAAATGTACAGAGCATCTGTGGCCTCCCCTGGGAATGCGTCTTATGAAGTCTAGGCAGCGTAATTCTCTATGTTAATTCCTTTATTTGCTGATTTATCTTATTTATTGGGCTGGAATTTTGGCAAAGTTCATTACAGCACTGCTGTTTCATTAACAGTCAATGTTAGATCTGCAGGTCTGATTATTTCTGGAACTTGAGACTTCTGCAGATTAATGAGAACACAGATTTAAGCCTTGGCTCATGAATTATCTGTGAAGAAGTATTACATCACTTGAGCAACTATACATTCCTTCCAGGCGCACACATCCCAAAAAAAATCATCACTATGGCTATCAAAGGAAGTTAAGGGTAGTATAAGATTAAAAGAAAAAGCCTGTAAATGTTGCCACAAATAATAAACCTAAGGATTTGGAGGATTTTGGAATGCAACAAAGGTAGACCAACAAACTGATAAAAAGAAAGTTTTTGTCTTTGCTCATATTCTGACTAAAAGTTTCTACTGGTACTTAAAAGGAAAGTTTCCAATGAAAATGCAATTTGAAGGAACAAAACTTCATTTTCCACTTAGGCACTTTGCAGCCTCTGGACTTCAGTATTATGTTCCACAACTTTGGAGTATGACCTCTGTCCTCCATTTTTCTTGCATTTCCCCCCTGCCTCCCCCAACAGCTGTCTTTTGACTTGTCAACTTTGCTCTCAGCAGAGCACATTCATGCTCTCCTCTTTCACACCTAACATTTACAACTATTTTATCGTTTGCATTTGCTCTCGCTCTGTCTCCTTTACCACTCCGGACACCTAACATCTGTTCTAGTTGCTCCTGCTCTGCCTTTGTTTGTAGCATAAAGCACAACATTTTTCCATTTCAAAGAAAAGTCCTAATGGACATGACGCATTGACTCTGTTTTCTCTCCACAGATGCTGCCTGATCTGCTGAATTTTTCCAGCACTTAGTTTTATTTCAGATGTGCAACGTTCACTGTATGTTGGTCTTATTTACTTAAAAATCATTGGCCAAGACACACATGATCCATATACACTGGCATCAATAAAAATTGCAGAGAAGCTAAATGATTACAATGTGTCTCTCTTTGTTGAAGAAGATGCAGTTATCTCCCAGAATGACTAAGGAGAATGACGAGTTGAAGGAAGTTTGGTTCTGTGGGGAAGACTTAATGGAATCAAAGTTTGATAAGACCCCGAAATCTGAAATTCTGCATCTGAGTGTTGAAAAACATGGAGATAGTGAATGAATTAGTGATTGTCTTCTAAGATTCTCTAGATTCTGAATGGTTTCTGCAGATAGGGAGGTAGCAAATGTCACCCAACTTTTTTTTTGAAAGATAACTGTAACCAACGAACATGTTAGCCTTGCATCAGCATTCAACCAGATTGTGGGGGGGGGGGGTTGCGGAATCTAGAATCTGTTATAAAACGTGAATTTGGATAATAATCTGATTGGGCATAGTCATCATGAGGGATTTGTGAATGGATATCATGTCTGTTGAGCCTGTTGAGTTTTTTGAGGATGTTAATAATAAATTTGGGGTGTCAGTGGATGCAGTATACTTGGAGTTTCAGAATGCTTTTGATAAAGTTCCCATAGAAGTTTGATCAGCAAAATGAAAGTACATGGGAAAGGAGATAAATGTGCTGGCATGATTTAAGGGATGGCTAATATGCTGAAAACAAAGCGAGAAGAGACAGCCCATCTCTGGTTGGAAGCTGTGACTGCAGATTGTGACTACTAGGATATAATACTTTGGGCCCCAACAATTCACAATACATATCAACGATATGGATGTGGGAAGCAAATGAAATATTTCCAAGTTTGTAGATGACATAAAATGAGATGGAAATGTGTGCTGTGAAGAAGATGCAAGGTGGCTTCAACAGAATTTGGACAGACTTGGTGGGTAGGAAGACCATGGCAGATGGAATATGATGTCGAAAAATGACAGGTTATCCATTTTGGTAGGAATAACAATGCAGAGTATTTCTTGAATGTAAGACATTATTGTTTAGTCTCTGAAGGCTAGTAGGAAAGCTAATGGCATGTTAGGCTTTCTACCAGTCTTGCTTCAATTTTCTTGAACCTTGGTCAGACCTCATGTTGAGGTCTGTGTGCAGTTTAGATTCCCCAATGGTCTGAAGAATAGTTTCTCCAGCAATTTCTGTTGATGTTCACCAGACATATCCATGGAATGGTTGGACTTTTGTATGAAGAGAAATTGGGAAAACCGAGCCTGTATTCTCTAAAGTTTCAAAAAATGAGAAGTGATCTCATTGAAACCTATAAGTTACTTAAGGATAGACAGGGTAAATGCAGATGTGATGTTTGCTCAGTGGGTATGAAAAAGCCGGAAGCCACTTAGGACCAGGTTGGGGAGAAATTCTTTTACTCTTGTAAATCTTTAGAACGCTTATACCTGAAGGACATTAAATATAACTCAAGATTGGTGGTTAGAGATCTGTCAATGATGTAAAGGAATATGGGGTTAGTGTTTTCCCTTTTATTCACAGGATGAGGGCGTCACTGGCTAGGCCAGCATTTATTGCCCATCCCTAATTGCCCAGAGGGCAATTATGAGTCCGTCATATTGCTGTGGGCCTGGAGTCACACATAAGCCAAACCAGGTAAGGATGGCAGTTTCCTTCCCTAAGGAACTTTAGTGGCCTAGATGGGTTTTTCCCCAACAATCAGTAATGGATTCATGGTCACCATTAGACTCTTGAATTATTGAATTCAAATTCCACCATCTGCCATGGCAGGTTTCAAACCCAGGTCCCCAGCACATTATCTGGGTCTCTGGATTAACAGTATAGTGATAATACCCCTTGGCCATTGCCTCCCCTTGCGGTGAAGTGATTAACCACGGTGATATTGAATGGTGAACAGGCTCTCCGGCTGCGTGGCTTACTCAAATGTCCCCATGAACTATCAGGGCATGTTCAATACTAGCAATGCAAGGAGTATCCTACCAACGCGCTCAAGTGATGAGATAAGCTTAGAAAGGCGAATATGAGGTTTTCCTATTTTTTAAAAAAAAAAGTTCTGGTGGAGGTGTGTAATGGTTTGCTCCCACCTCTGTGTGTCACTGTTGTAGAATAATGTATTTTGTTCTCAGTGCTGTAATTTTATTGAAATGGTTTCTTGGCAACCAGTTGCATTTCTGCCAAGCCAACATTCCTTCCATGCAGATACATGGCCTGCTTATCTGTGCCATTTTGCAGGATGCTTCTGCTACTTCAAACTGGTTGAGAGAAACTTTGAAACAGTTTGCTGTGATAAATGTAATTATGACTGCTGTTGGAAAGTGGCAGTTACTGTGCAGTTCGTGCTTAATCTGAAAAATGATAAACTTGTAAGGCTATTTGGTTCTACACACTAGCATTTTGTGGCAGATTTACTAAAGTCTAGTTTATGTTCACACAACATCTTTCATGTTCGTACGAAAAATTAAAGGACTTCATGTCTAATAAGTCAGTTCTGAAGTGCAAGCCTTCCCTTCTAAGCAAACACGCTGGCTAGTTATTCACACGAGTCCCACTAAAGTTCCTGCAGTTGGATCAATAATTAATCTGCATTGATGGTTTGGGTTGAGGATGTTGGTTAGGAGACTGATAGCACATTTTCTAAATCAACAGTACTATGGGATCTCTTGCTTTCACCTGAATAAGCAATGAGTCTCCACTTAAATATTTATTTAGAAAGCAGTAGGTGGATATGCAATGGCATTATGCTGTCAATTGAAATTTGTTCAGGAATTGTGAATAGGATATACACCAAATATAACCAAATTCCTCCCCATCAGAGGTATTTAAAAGATCTGTGTCATGTACAAATGGGACAAACAATCCACACACAAGGAATGGCATTAGCTGCAGCTGTTCATTAGAAATAGATTTTACTCTGGGGACTGGGAGTGAGAGCATTTTTGTACATCTACAATCCAGCATGTCCCCACCTATGCTATGTTGCGCTGAAAGTACAATTGATGGGATGCATTGGGACGTGCAGTAAATGGGCTTCAGAAAACCCCCTGAGAATATTAGAGAAGACAGAGGTATGGAATTTTGGTGCGGGCAGCAAATTCCATGGTAAAACCACTTCTAAGGGAAGACCAGTTTTCCAGAGTACATTTGTATTCCATTCTAAGCAGTTTGATATGATGTATTTTGATTATCTAGTTAACGCACAATCTGGAACCTGGGTCCAAAACATTTTTCGAAGAACCCTGAGCTGATACTTTGGCTTTAAGAAGCGTATTTTGTCCTGGTTTATTTCAATGAAGAAAGGTTGAGACAGATGGTGAGCAGACTACTCAAAGCCAATAAAATAAACGGCTTGAGAGGCCTTGGATTTTTCAAAAGTTGGAACAATACAAGCAGCCTGAATGGGTGGGGTGACACTTCCACAGAACCAGGATTTTGTTTTAGCTTTCAGCAGTTGACGGGGTCTTGAAGCTGGATGTGGAAGCTCTTATTCGTCTCTGTTACAACTAAAGGCTATGGTTCTCATCCTGCTGCCAGAATTGCACATGAGGTGATCAATTTGATGAATTTCCCTTTACCAAGGATGTGTTTTATGGGATGTTATTTTATTGGAACAGTTAATTCGTAGTAGTTAATGTATATTATTTAATTAAGCATTTTGATACATACAGTTAAACCAACCTTTTTTTTATTTTAATTGCAGTGTAAAATGAAGTGTTTTGCTTAAAATCAAGTAGTTTGACCAATCAAATTGCATCTGGAACACAATGCCTTTTAAAATAAGAAAATGCATTTTGTATTTTGAGGGGGTTTGATCTGGTTCATAACAAAATCCTAATGTTCAACAGTTATGGAGGAGCTGTTTCTCTATTCACGGGAACTGATACCTCTCCCTCCTTGCCCCCACAAACGCAAACCAATACAGTTTGTTTCCCTGGCCACACACTTGCTGTCAGATTGAGGATATGCTATGGAGAGCAGAGCCCAGGAGCTCGACCATGAGCTGGGTGGCCCTGACAGTGATCACCACAATCATTTTCTGGATCTCCCAGGGTTTCCTGAAGAACAGGCTAGCCACCAGCTTCCCCCATCACCTGAACAATGATTGTTGGCTTTACAAGAAGCAGACGTCCCAAATTGAGAAGCTATTGAGTAACATCACCATCATCCATGATCCAGGCTGAATGGGGTTACGATTTCAGCTTCTTATGGAACAATTGAGAAAAACAAACCTGTTCATCTTGCTTTTTGATTTGTTTATTATACTTGTGTATTGGGATGAAGGTTGGAAGTGTATCCACTGGTATTGTGCATATTTGAATGGGGAAGAACTTGCTTTGATAAATGCAGCTTGATCAACATAGGTTTCTAGGAATCTGCCTGCCATTTAGAACTTTCCTGTAATTAGGCTCACTACCAGCAGAGGTCGGATATACAGACACAAACCAAATTAAAATTAGCATGGAGCACTGCTCCTGCAATTGCATTAATCACTTTATTAATTACGCTGACTTCATGTTAATTACTAACAGCTAATATACATAATAAAATAACTAAGTAGTCTTATCAGCTTTGGCAAATGGGATTAAGGAGAATCCACAAAGATTCTACAATTACATTACGGGCAAAAGAGTAACTACAGAGCAAATAGGGCCCCTTGAAGTTCACCAAAGCCATCTATGTTTGGAACTGCAGGAGATAGGTAGAATGCTAAGCTAGTATTTTGTGTCAGTATTTACTGTTGAGAGTTATGGAAGCTAGAGAACTTGTAGAAATAAACTATGGTATCTTGAAGGAGGTGGTACTGGATGTCTTAAAATGCATAAAGGTGAATAAATCCCTGGGACCTGATCAGGTGCATCCCAATTCAGAGGAAGGGTCACCGGACCTGAAACATTAACTCTGATTCTTCTTTTCTTCACAGATGCTGCCAGGCCTGCTGAGCTTTTCCAGCAACTTAGTTCTTGTATCCCAGAACTTTGTGGGAAGCTAGGGAAGTGATTGCTGAGCCCCTTTCTGAGGTATTTGTGTTATTAATAGCCACAGGTGAGATGACAGAAGACTAGATTTGGATGTGAAATAGGAGGAATGGTTAGTAAGTTTGCAGATGACACCAAAATTAGCATAGTGGACAGGGAAGAAGGTTACCTCAGAGTACAACGGGACCTTAATCAAATGGGCTGAAGGGCCAAAGAGTGGCAGATGGAGTTTAATTTAGAGAAATGTGAGGTGTTGCATTTTGGTAAGGGGAATCAGGGCAGGGCTTATACACTTAATGGTAAGGTCCTGGGGACTGTTGCCAAACCTATAGACCTAGGGGTGCAGGTTCATAGTTCCTTGAAAGTGGAGTTGCAGGGAAACAAGGTCGTGAAGAAGGCGTTTGGTACACTTGCTGCTATTGGTCAGTGCATTAAGTATAGGAACAAAAACAAAGTTGCTGGAAAAGCTCAGCAGGTCTGGCAGCATCTGTGAAGGGAAAAAAGAGTTAAAGTTTCTGGTCTGGTGAAGTAAGGGTCATTTGACTCGAACGTTAACTCTGTTTTTTACCCCTCACAGATGCTGCCAGACCTGCTGAGCTTTTCCAGCAACTTTGTTTTTGTTCCTGATTTGCAGCATCTGCTGATCTTTCAGTTTTTATTTAGTATTGAGTATAGGATTTGGGATGTCAATATTGCGGCTGTACAGGACATTGGTTAGGCCACTTTTGGAATACTGTGTTCAATTCTGGTCTCCCTGATATTCGAAAAGATGTTGTTTAACTTGAAAGGGTGTAGAAAATATTCACAAGGATGTTGCCAGAATTGGAGGGTTTAAGCTATAGGGAGAGGCTGAATAGGCTGCAGCTATTTTCCTTAGACCATCGGAGGCTGAGGGGTGACCTTAGAGATTTATAAAATCATGAGGGGCATGGAGAGGGTGAATAATCAAGGCCTTTTCCCCAGGGTAGGGGAATCCAAAACTAAGGGTATCGGGTTAAGGTGAGTGGGGAAATACATGAGACCTGAGGGGCAACTTTTTCATGCAGATGGTGATGCGTGTATGGAATGAGCTGCCAGAGGAAATGGTGGAGGCTGGTACAATTACAACATTTAAAAGGCATCTGGCTGGGTACGTGAATAAGAAGGGTTTAGAGGGACATGGGCCAAATGCTGGCAAATGGGACAAGGTTAATTTAGGATATCTGGTTGGCATGGAAGAGTTAGACTGAAGGATCTGATCCCATGCTGTATGACTCTGATTCAATAAATTTAAGGCCAACATACTCACCATGCCACGGAGGTTGGGGAGAGGGGTGTGGGAACCAAGACAACTGCAGTTTGTTAACTGATCATAGTTGACCCTTCTCCATTCCCAGTGGTGTTTAGAAATGTTTGTTCCCCTAGAACTGGGGGTACATGTCTTTACATTCTTCTGAAAAATTGCATATCTTGAGTTCTGCTGACCACCTGCAATCTGTACCCCTCATTCCTTCAAGCAGTGATCATCATGGGGAAAACTCATTCTGTATGTGCATTGTTGTATAGTATGGAGAATGATCTTCATATTTGTGTTTTATTTCCTTGGGTTTGCAACAAAATTTCGGGTACCTCTCCTCACTGATCCAGCAATCCTTGGGTGAGAGTACGACCCCTTCCAAATTGACAAATTCTTCATACAAGACCTCCATATTAATTTTTTTGATTTATATGCTAGATTGTCACAGCAAAAGTTTTCAAAGCATTTTGAAGTGCTAATTGAGATGTTCTATTGTTAAAATTGTTTACAGACATGTCATACAACAATTTAAGAAATAGCAGCAGGAGTAGGCCATTCAGCCCCTCAAGCCTGCATTGCCATTAACGAAATTGTAGCTGATCTGCTCCAGGCCTCAACTCTTTTGTACCAGCTCCTTCTAGCCCTCTAATCCACAATACTTCAAAAACCTACCTCCGCTTTCAATACTTTGTGATATAGCCAGCACAACTCTTGGGTAGAGAATCCCAGACATGCACTGTCCTCTGGGAGAAGAAGTCCTTCACATCTCTGTTTCAAATTAATATCTCCCTGTACTGCAATTATGTGCCTTAGTTCAAGATCTCCCCACTAATGGAAACATTTTCTCAACATCAACCCTGTCACACTGCCTCAGAATTTTGTATGTTTCAATACGATCTGCCCTCGTTCTCCTAGCATCCAAACAAAGGGTGAACCTGTTCAGCTGTTCTTGATAACTCACCCCCTTCAACCCAGGGAATCAGCTGTGAATCCCTTTTGAACTGCCTCCAATGCTAGTACACCTTTTCTTCAATACTAGGACCAAAAATGTGTGCACAATTCCGGGTGTGGCCTCATTAACCATTAAAGTTGTGATAAGGCTTCCCTATTTTTAAACTCCAAATCCTAGCAATGAAGACCAGAATTACTTGCTATACCTGTTTGCTAATTTTGTGTCTCATGCAAGAACATCTATACCCCTTTGTGCTGTGCTTTCTGGAGTTTGTGCTTTCTGATTCTTCATACCATAGTGTGTAACCTCTCAGCTTCCTACATTAAACTCAAACTATATATATATATTTTTAATATCTTTATGTATCCTTTTGCATATTCATTCAGGCCCTTAATACAATATGCCTTTCCACCAATTTCATATGAACAAGTTTGGAAACCTTTCACTCTCCCTCCACACTATTACCTCAACTATTGTGCGCTCCTATCCAGTATCGTTCAATTTCTTTGTACAGAAGTCACAAAGTTGGTAACCCCTCACTTTTCTGATTATACCTGTTAATAATTGTTTTGTGTGGTCATTTGCTGTGAATCTTTTGGGTTCTCTTACAGGTTCCTAAATCATGTCACTAGTTAGCTTCTGTACTGAGAAGACACTGAGCAAGTCGGTCTCTATGTGGTCAGTGAATTGTTTCTGAGCATTGCGGAGAAAAGCAAAGTAAACCTCAGTCACTTCACTGGAAATCCCCTCATCCCCAGAATTCAGGCCACTCCTCCTCACCTGCACCCTGAAAAGTGCTTGTCAACACTTCTCCAGCACTTCAGCACCCTGCTACTGAGGGAGAAAAGCAATCACAATATTCCTGATGAATCTCAATTAAGTCACACAAGTCCCTCTGCTGTATACAGCTTGCACAAAAGCTAAAGCAAGCAATGTTTTCCACAATAACACCAAGATTTGCAAAGTACTTGTTGCTTTGTGTAAACTTAGCCAAATAGTTGGTTACAATAATGAGCTTTCAAGCATCTTTTAGTTTGCGAATGCTGTGTAACTTTCCATCTTATCTCAAGACAGCGGTCAATATGGGAGGTCATATTACTCAGCTCTGAATGAAAGTAAACTTTTAATTCTGTTACTGCTGAAAGTTTCTTGCCTATCGCTGTAGACACCAACGGTAAATTTTGAATCAACAGCAAAACACTGAGGATGCTGGAGATCTGAAATAAAAACAATGCTGGGCAAATAACTGACTCTGCAGCATCTGTGGAGAGGGGAACAGCGTTGCTGTGTCTTTTACTTTCACTCTAATGCTCATGTTCCAGTTTTTGGCCTGCTGCATTGTTCCAGTGTTGCCTATTGCAAGCTAGAAGAACAGCACCTCATCTCTGCCGAGAGACTTTATAGCCTCAAAAATAGAGATGGCTGGAAAAGCCCAGCAGGTCTGGCAAGCTGGCGGGGAGAAATGAGTTAACGTTTCAGGTTGAGTGACCCTTCCTCAGAACAGCAGAGATGTTGTCAGACCTGCTGAGCTTTTCCAGCAATCTCTTTTTTTTTTGTTTGATTTACAGCGTCTGACGTTCTTTTGACTTTACAGCCTTCTAGACTCTGAGTTCAACTACTTCAGACCATGAACTCTGTTCCCCTCCTCCACTCAACCCCCATATCTGTATCTTGTTTCATTCTTAAACAGCATAAAATATTTCCACCTGATCGGTTCCAAAGTCACATTGGACTTAAGATGCCAATGTTGTTTCTCTCTCTTTCTCCATGGATACTGCTAGATCTGCAATATCTCATAACAAAGAAGAAAGAATTTGTAAACTGCCTCAAACATTGAATGGAATCAAATCAGTCCATTGCTTTTGTGTATTCCTACCTCAGATACTATGCAGAAGCATTTAGAATGTTCTTGCCATGTTTATGCCTTTGTTTTCCTACCCATCAAGGAGTCACTATGGATTCCTTTAGGGATTTAGCTTGCAATCAATGATTCTGTGGCAAGAGTGGTGTCTCTGCATAGTTGACTTTATGTAGTTCAGCAGCAATTGTCCTATGACTTTTACCAAAGATGGTAATTGAAAAGAAAAGAACTTGAAGTGAATACCATCAGATTTCAGGGTTTCCTTTGTGTTTTACTGAGATGTTGTTGATTTATATCTTCCTTTCCTTGCTGCCTGACAGTACGATCATATTGGCACATCACACTCTTCTTTCCTGCTTTTTTGCTCCAGAATCAAATCCTTTGTCCCCTCAGGATCGAACAGCTCTTTCCCATACAGCATATTGACTTGGTGAATAGTGATGTGTCAAGTTGCAGGTGTAATGAGGACAACACTAATACCTTTTACCCCAGCAGGATAGGAGCATGTGGATGACCCTCAAATCTGATGGTATTCACTTCAAGTTCTTTTCATTTCAATTACCTACTTTGCTAAAAGTCATCGGACGATTGCTGCTGATCCACGTGCACACCACCGTCACCAATGATCATAAGCAGGTGAGGTAATGCTGAATCAATCAGGTGACTCTTCAGAACTGGGAAGCCCAGCCTCTGGATGATTTTCTATCCATTTCAAATCGGCACTCAATGCTCACAACATGAACAGCCCTTTTTCTGGTTGGGCCAAGCATGAGGCTGTGGCTGCAGCAGGAAGCTTCAGAAATACACAATACCATCCAGTACCAGAATGGCCAACTGTGGTGAAATCTGGTACTGTACGCACTGAAATAAAAGGAGGCACATAAGAATATTAACTCTGCTTCTGTCTCTATGTGTACTGTCAGACCTGTTGAGTTTTTACAATGCTTTGTTTTTATAAAAATGGCCTTCAAACTGTCGCTGTGCCACCACGTTCTGTTCACCCATCATCATACGTCCATCAACATACAATGGTTCCATTTTCAGTGACAACATGACTTTAAAATTCTTATGGAACATCTAACATCAATGATTTAGATTAATAGTGAGTGGTATAAAATTTACAAATGATATTAAAGTAAGCATACTAAATATTTGAGGGCTAAAAGACACAAACAAAATGATAGAACAGGCAAGTGAAGTTCCAAATGGAATTAATGCAAGTTGATACATTTTTGAAAAATGAAAGTAATTATACATTGGGCAAGTTAGTCTTGTGGAAAATTTGATAGTGGAGTTCACATGGATAAGGCTGTCAAAAACAAATTAAGAATACTGGGCTTTGAGATAAGTGGCTTAAAAGAAAATCTTAAGATACAATGCATGATCTGTACAAAACTTTCTTAAGATCAGTTTCTGTGCAGTTTGGGCTCGGTATATAGGAAGGAAGTTGATGTAAGTGATAGTACAATCTAATTCTGTTCAAGATACTGTCTGATATGAAGAAATTGAAAACTGGGTAAAAATAGTTTTGTTTCATTGAAACAAAGACAGAGCAAGGTGATCTTATGCCCTTAACTACCAAGACATGGAGGTGCTGGACTGGGGTGGACAAAGTCAGAAATCACATGACACCAGGATATAGTCCAACAGGTTTATTTGAAATTACAAACAAACCTGGTGGACTATACCCGAGTGTTGTCTGACTTCTGACCTTAACTACCAATGAATGGGACAGTATCAGTCGGTTTCATAATCCAATAAATGAGTGATCTTGAACAAGCAAACTTTTTTTTTTGGGAAGGTCAACTATAGCAAAATTTATCAGGAGCTGGGGAATGTGGATTGGGAGCAGCTGTTTGAGGGTAAATCCACATGTGATATGTGGGAGGCTTTTAAAGAGAGTTTGATCAGAGTGCAGTACAGACATGTCCTTATGAAAATGAGGGATAGAAAGGGCAAGATTAGGGAACCATGGATGGCGGGTGAAATTGTGAGACTAGCAAAGAGGAAAAAGAAAGCATACACTTTGCATCAGTGTTCAGTGAGGAGAGGGACATGATGAATGTTGAGATTAGAGATAGAAGTCTGTTTACTCTGGATCACGTTGACATAAGGAGGGAAGATGTGTTGGGTAGGCTAAAGGATATTAAGGTGGACAAATCCCCAGGACCGGATGGGATCTGTCCCAGGATGCTGAGGGAGGTGAGAGAGGAAATAGCTGGGGCCCTGACAGATATCTTTGTAGCATCCTTAAACAGAGGTGAAGTGCCGGAGGACTGGAGAGTTGCTAATGTTGTCCCCCTGTACAAGAAGGGTAGTAGGGATATTCCACGTAACTACAGACCAGTAAGCCTGACGTCAGTGGTGGGAAAGTTGCTGGAGAAGGTACTGAGGGATAGGATCTATTTATATTTGGAAAAGAATGGGCTTATCAGTGATAGGCAACATGGTTTTGTGCAGGGGAGACCATGCCTCACTAACTTAATAGAGTTCTTTGAGGAAGTGACCAAGTTGATAGATGAAGGAAGGGCTGTAGATGTCATCTACATGGACTTTAGTAAGGCGTTTGATAAGGTTCCCCATCGTAAACTAATGGAGAAAGTGAAGTCACATGGTGTGCAGGGTGTTCTAGCTAGGTGGATAAAGAACTGGTTGAGCAACAGGAGACAGAGAATAGTAGTTGAAGGGAGTTTCTCGAAATGGAGAAAGGTGACCAGTGGTGTTCCACAGGGATCAGTGCTGGGGCCACTGTTGTTTGTGATATACATAAATGATCTGGAAGAGGGCATAAGTGGTCTGATCAGTAAGTTTGCAGATGACACGAAGATTGGGGGAGTAGCAGAAAGCATAGGGGATTGTCAAAGAATACAGGCGAATATAGATAGACTGGAGAGTTGGGCGGAGAAGTGGCAGATGGAGCTCAATCCGGGCAAGTGTGAGGTGATGCATTTTGGGAGGTCTAATTCTAGAGCGAACTATACTGTAAACGGAAGAGCCTTGGGAAAAGTTGATGAGCAGAGAGATCTGGGAGTTCAGGTCCATTGTACCCTGAAGGTGGCTGCACAGGTGGATAGAGTGGTCAAGAAGGCATATGGTATGCTTGCCTTCATCGGACGGGGTATTGAGTATAAGAGCTGGCAGGTCATGTTAAAATTGTACAAGACTTTGGTTCGGCCTCATTTAGAATACTGTGTACAGTTCTGGTTGCCACATTACGAAAAGGATGTGGAAGCTTTGGAGAGGGTACAGAGAAGATTTACGAGGATGTTGCCTGGTATGGAAGGTGCTAGCTATGAAGAGAGGTTGAGTAGGTTAGGATTGTTTTCATTAGAAAAAAGGAGATTGAGGGGGGACCTGATTGAGGTCTTCAAAATCATGAAGGGTATAGACAGGGTTGATAGAGACAAGCTTTTTCCCAGGGTGAGGGATTCAATAACGAGGGGTCACGCGTTCAAGGTGAGAGGAGAAAAGTTTAAGGGGGATACACGCGGAAAGTACTTTACACAGAGGATGGTAGGTGCCTGGAACGCGTTGCCAGCAGAGGTAGTAGAGGCAGGCACGGTAGATTCATTTAAGGTGCGTCTGGACAGATGCATGAGTAGGTGGGGAGCAGAGGGATACAGATCCTTAGGAATTGGGCGATAGGTTTAGACAGTGAATTTGGATCGGCACAGGCTTGGAGGGCCGAAGGGCCTGTTCCTGGGCTGTAAGTTTTCTTTGTTCTTTGTTCTCTTTGTTCTAAGGTCTAGGCAACTGAAAACAGACGAAACTTTGGAAGAATATTGGGATAGTAGGACCAATCTGAAAGGAGGAATTAAGAGGGCTAAAAGGGGTCATGAAATATCTTTAGCAAACAGGGTTAAGGAAAATCCCAAAGCCTTTTATTCATACATAGGAGCAAGAGGGTAACTAGAGAAAGGGTTGGCCCACTCAAGGACAAAGGAGGGAAGTTATGCGAGGAGTCAGAGAAAATGAGTGAGATTCTTAATGAGTACTTTGCGTCAGTATTCACTGAGGAGAGGGACATGACGGATGTTGAGGTTAGGGATAGATGTTTGATTACTCTAGGTCAAGTCAGCACAAGGAGGGGGCAAGTGTTGGGTATTCTAGAAGGCATTAGGGTGGACAAGTCCCCAGGTCTGGGTGGGATCTATCCCAGGTTACTGAGGGAAGCAAGAGAAGAAATAAGTGGGGACTTAACAGATATCTTTGCAGCATCCTTGAGCACGTGTGAGGTCCCGGAGGACTGGAGAATTGCTAATGTTGTCCCCTTGTATAAGAAGGGAGCAAGGATAATCCAGGAAATTATAGACCAGTGAGCCTGACGTCAGTGGTGGGAAGCTGCTAGAGACGATACTGAGGGATAAGATCTATTTACATTTGGAAGCAAATGGGCTTATTAGTGATAGGCAGCATGGTTTTGTGCAGGGAAGGTCATGTCTTACCAACTTGATAGAATTCTTTGAGGAAGTGACAAAGTTGACAGATGAAGGAAGGGCTGTAGATGTCATATATATGGACTTCAGTAAGGCGTTTGATAAGGTTCCCCATGGTAGGCTGATGGAGAAAGTGAAGTCGCATGGGGTCCGGGGTGTACTAGCTAGATGGATAAAAAAACTGGCTGGGAAACAGGAGACAGAGTTGTAGTGGAAGGGAGTTTCTCAAAATGGAGAACTGTGACTAGTGGTGTTCCACAGGGATCTGTGTTGGGACCACTGTTGTTTGTGATATACATAAATGATCTGGAGGAAGGTATAGATGGTCTGATTAGAAGTTTGCAGATGACACTAAGATTGGTGGAGTAGCAGATAGTGAAGGGGACTGTCGGAGAATGCAGCAGAATATAGATAGATTGGAGAGTTGGGCAGAGAAATGGCAGATGGAGTTCAATCCAGGCAAATGCGAGGTGATGCATTTTGGAAGATCCAATTCAAGAGCGAACTATATGGTAAATGGAAAAGTCCTGGGGGAAAATTGATGCACAGAGAGATCTGGGTGTTCAGGTCCATTGTACCCTGAAGGTGGTAATGCAGGTGGATAGAGTGATCAAGAAGCCATATGGCATGCTTTCATTCATCAGATGGGGTATTGAGTACAAGAGTTGGCAGGTCATGTTACAGTTGTATGGGACTTTGGTTCGACCACATTTGGAATATTGCATACAATTCTGGTCGCCACATTACCAAAAGGATGTGGATGCTTTGGAGAGGGTGCAGAGGAGGTTCACCAGGATGTTGCCTGGTTTGGAGGGCGCTAGCTATGAAGAGAGGTTGAGTAGATTAGGATTATTTACATTAGAAAGACGGAGGTTTGGGGGGGACCTGATTGAGGTCTACAAAATCATGAGCGGTATAGACAGGGTGGATGGCAAGAAGCTTTTTCCCAGAGTGGGGGACTCCATTACTAGGGCTCACAATTTCAAGGTGAGAGGGGAAAAGTTTAAGGGAGATATGCGTGGAAAGTTCTTTACGCAGAGGGTGGTGGGTGCCGGGTGCCTGGAATGTGTTGCTAGCGGAGGTAGTACAGGCGGGCACAATAGCATCATTTGAGATGTAGCTAGACAGATTCATGAATGGGCAGGGAGCAGAGGGATACAGATCCTTGGAAAATAGGCAACAGGTTTAGATAGAGGATCTGGATCAGCAGAGGCTTGGAGGGCTGAAGGGCCTGTTCCTGTGCTGTAATTTTCTTTGTTCTTTATTTAATATTAAAGAAAGGACATAGGATAGACAATTGAGAAATATTTCTTACATAAATGAGAATCTCTAGAATGCACTACAGCCATTTGGAATATAGAATCACTACACTGGCTTACCTATAATAAAATGAAAAGCTGCAGATGCTGGGAAGATGAAACAAACAGAATGGGTTTGAGAAACTGGAGAATTTGTGGAGGAGGTGGAAGAAGGATCTCGTAGAATCCTTTAAATTCTAAATGGATTAGACAGATTAAATGACATCAGGAGGGTAGTTATTGAGGCCACAAGCTCAAACTCCCTTGCTTCACTCCACCGTTAATGTTTTCCTTCAAACTTACCTATTTGATCAAGATTTGCATTACCTGCCATGACATGCTTCTAGTATTCCCTAATGTGGCTTGGTTTTGTTAAGCGTGTTTGTGAAGAACCGTGGGAGACTTTACTACATTAAAAGTTCCATAGAAAGGCAGAAACAAC
The DNA here is from genome assembly GCA_024137785.1 of Ginglymostoma cirratum. Classification (NCBI taxonomy): domain Eukaryota; kingdom Metazoa; phylum Chordata; class Chondrichthyes; order Orectolobiformes; family Ginglymostomatidae; genus Ginglymostoma; species Ginglymostoma cirratum. The sequence continues at coordinate 20,931,336 of JAHRHZ010000080.1, read as the reverse complement.
ATAGTGTGGAGCTGGAGAAACACAGCAGACCAGGCAGCATCAGAGGGGCAGGAACGTTGATGTTTCGGGTTGGGACACTTCTTCAGAAATTTTTTTATAGGAATATTGTGAAGTAGAAAATATAGGCAAAAAAGAACAATCTATGGATCAAGGATCCAAACCACAAGGGAAATTAGGTGACTGTCTAACACTTAGTGTTTGGTTTTTTTGACAATTATATCACGTTGACTGCAGTGATTCCTAATTCAGTAGCTGGTCAGTTAGACCTAGATCTAGGAATGAAATTGAAGTTTTTCTCTTTGCAGAGTCTGAGTGTTATTTAATTTCCATTCTGTGCATTAGAGGGGAATCTGGCTTGTTTGCAGGCCTGAGAGCCCAACTCCTGTCTCCTCAGTTCTGTAGCAAATTGTTACTTAAAAACAATCCAAAATGCTGCCGCTGCAGTTTCTCTTCCATCCCAAATCCAAAGTCACCTGATGCTAATTTGTCTTGTGGAAGTATCAAATCTAATGTCAGTAAAATTACATGTTCTTATGTAGCCAATGAGTGAACGCCACACAGTTCCACTTTTGTTTTGAGTCATAAAAGAAGCAACTGGTTCTTTCCCCACAGCGCTGCAGTCCAAACCTCCATTCATATTGCAAATAAAATATGATGTCCTTGCATGCCTCCAAAGTTAAAGGGATGAAATGTCATTTTTAAATGTGCTCATCACAAGGTAAACATGATGCGCATATAGTAAATAAGACACAATTACATTCAGTAACCCCAATTCATTCAATATGCAGGATTTGTAGAATTTCTTGCCACTTTTCTTCATAACATTTCAACCCGTTCCAGCATCATTGTGTTCTTAATGATGTGTCTGGAATTACAATGATGTGAACTGATAAGCTCCATCAAAATAATCTCTCATTTCGAATTTTAAATTTTTCTACTAAAGCCAAGGGATTATAGTCAGTGTATATTAATGTTTCTTTGTGGCTGTGACAGACTTAAATTTCAAAATGTTTAAGAGCCAGTAATAATCCCAGAGTCTACTTTACTACTGTTGACTACTTCTTCTGATATCGGTTCAATTTCTTTCATAAAAAAAAGTACCTCACCGTTTCTCTATTCCCTATTCTTCATTTTACAGTTAGACTACACCCACCCCAAATCACTAGCAGCAATTGTCATTCTAAAAGTTGTATAAAAGTATGGGGTAGTCAACACTATTTATTCAGTAGAACCGCCTTCAGCTTCTCAGAAGCCGTTTGGCATTCTTGACCTTATTATCTTTTGCCTTTTTGTTTGTAACAAATCTGTTGGTTGACTTAATTTAAAGTTGCAAATACCGAATTTGTTTCCACCTGAGCTTGGGTCAGATTGATAGCACTTGAGTATGAATTAAAATCTCTTGTGTTTTTAAGCCTAACCCCCAGGATTTAAGCATATCATCCATGCTGGCACTCTAGAGGAGAAGCTGATGGTCTAAATGGTATTAACACTAGCCTATTAAACCACAAACTCAGCTAACGTTCTGGGGACCCGGGTTTGAATCTCGCTGCAGCAGACGGTGGAATTGGAATTCAACAAAAAAAAATCTGGAATTAAGAAACTACTGATGACTGACTGACTGTTGGAAAAGCACATCTGGTTCACTAATATCCTTTAGGTCAGAAATCACATGACACCAGGTTATAGTCCAACAGGTTTATTTGAAATTGCCTGACAAAGGGGCTGCGCTTGTGATCTCAAATAAACTTGTTGGACTATAACCTGGTGTCGTGTGACTTCTGACTTTGTCCAACTCAGTCCAATACCGGCACCTCCACCTCCTAATGTCTTACAGGGAAGGAAATCCAATGTCTTCGCTGTCTCTGGCCTACGTGTGACTCCAGTTCCACAGCAATGTGGTTGACTCTCAATTGCTTTCTGAAATAGCCTAGCAAACCAGTCAGTTGTACTAATCACTACAACGTATCAAAGAAACAAAACCAGACGGATCACCTGGCATCGGTCTAGGCACCAGAAAAAACAACAGCAAAATCAGCCCTGTCAACTCTGTAAAGTCCCCCTTACTATTGACACCTGGGGGCTAGTGCCAAAATTGGGAGAGCTATCTCAGCTACTAGTAATGGCATTGTGGGTCAACCTACACCAGGTGGACTGCAGCAGTTCAGGATGGCAGCTCTCACCACTGCTTCTCAAGGGGCAGCTAGGGACAGGCAATAAATGCTGGCCAGCCAGCGACACCCACATCCCACAAATGAATAAACAAAAGAAAAGTTTCAGTAGTACAGTATTATTAAAAATACTGTGTTTTTGTTCAGGAAAGAAGTGGGGAAACTCCATTTCTTTGGGTGGACGTTTCACATCATCTCATGTGTATCTCGAATATCCAATGTAATGGTCAGGGCAGCCTCAGAAAAGTAATAGATTAATAACCATTTATCTTAATGCTGTATTTGGAAATTTACTGCATAAGTGACTGCATTTAAAAAAAAATTGGTTTGTAAAGTGCTTTGAGACACCATGTGGTAATTTCCTTTTTTCTCTCTAAGCCAGAGCAACATAAATATTGGTGTTTAGTGAGTTCTTAATCTTTCTTCCCTTGAGGAATTTGTCTAGGAGAAAAACTTGACAATCTAAACTCACTCCCTTTAATTTTGATGGTCGACCATTGGAGACCTGATGACCTGATTAATTAAACAAAAACACCAAGGTTTGTTTATATTTCTAAGTAAAACTGACAGGTTAATCTTTTGTAAACAATTCACAGTATAAATTTTGGTGCTCTGAACATTAATTTAATCTTCGTGATGACCCAAATTCCATTCTTTGTCCAGTTAAATTTTTTTTAAGTATGATAAATCTTTGTAACTGTTGCAAATGCTCTTTTGTTATTTATCACATCAGGAACCTTCAAAATCTTGGAAAAACTTTCTACCTTTTAACTTTCAAAATCCTGATGAAATTCTTGCTTTACTCTGACATTTCTGCTAGTAACTGAAGCAAATGATATTTCTCACCACTCCTGCATGCTTGGAAAATTATCTTCATACTGTTAAAGTATTACCTTGGGCCTAGCATTGGTCAGTACACACTGGTGTGAGAAGGTTTTGAGTTTTTACCTTCTAAACCTAATGCAAGGGGTGATGTGTTCGAGATGTCCAAGGTGACACAGAATAATGATAGCTCACTTGTCTTCTAAAATGGAATAAGTCATTGGTTTATTTATGTTGCTAAAATACCAATAAAAACAAAGCTCCTTACCTTAACTCTGCCAAGGCCACAAGTGATAAAGATGTGGCTCTCAAAACTCCTTATTTCCTGATTTGAGAACTGCTGTATTGCATATTACTACAGTTCTCTTTGCTAAATCTTGGAATTCTCCGTTTTAATCTGCCCAATAGTAGATTCTCTCTTAACTACTTCTAAGTCCCACGGTCTGTTGCACGGCGCTGGAAAATGCTCTTCCCTCCAGGCATGTACCAGCAGTAAAGTTTATTTAACTCTTAACTTCTTAACTGCAATACTTTGGCAACCGTGCTTAGTTCTTGTTAATTCTGCTGGAGTCTTGGTGAATGTAGAAGCAACAAAATAGAATGAAATTAATCAGGATTCCATTCTCCTAAAGGTGTACACCTTGCTGGACTCTGGTTTCCTCTCTAGTCTTATATCTTATCTAGTCTTAGTTCTAATGGTACTTTTGGGGTTTGAGTCATGGAGCAACACACTTAATTTTTTGACTTCATCTTTTTGTCTAAATTTAAAACAGCATTAACAATATCAATACTGCCCCATATGCCCTTTTACGACCCAAATCCACTCATCAGTTACCTCTACCTCTCCCTTTCCAACGGACCCCATGTCATATAAGAACAGAGATGCAGCATCTTCATTTTTACTTCTTCTCCTCACCGTGCAATGGTTTCCATGCACTTGTTTCCATTTAATAATAATACTTGCTGCTCACAACATAGTTTGTTGTATGTTCAGTAGACTGAGTGTTCGTTTTGTGAAACACCTCTATCTGGTTTCCAAGCATGATTGCGCGCATGCAGTCACTAGACAATTTAATTTTTCACCATGCTTTCATGCTGAACTCTCTGTTAGCTTCCTACAATGTTCCAATGAAGCTCAAGGGACAGCACTTCACTTTCAGTTCACTATTTTACAGCTTTCTAGATTCAACATTGTGTTCTACTCTCATTTAATTTCCTTACTCTGCATGTTTCAGTATTACTCACTTTTCTCTTACTTTTGGTTAGCAACTATTGTTCATTCTACATTGACAACTCCAGTAGGCATACCTTCTGTTTCTTATCTGATGAATAGTCAATTTGGCTTTGCACTAGCGACTCTAGTCATCTCATTTTTCTGTCTTCCACCCTATGGTAAATTGTCCCTTCTGTTCTTTTTCCATCCTCACCATTCCAGTTTTAATATGTTTTAAAAATGGTATGTTTCTAATTTTTCCCACTTCCGTTGAAAAAGTCACCACTCTGCAGAATTCACTTTGTTTCTCCCACAACAAATGTTGCATGAGCTGCTGACTCCTTCCAATATTTTCTGTTTTATCCCATACTCTGTCTCCTGTGTCTCAACTACCAGTAAGACTGGGCTACATTTTTGACAGATAGATGAGAAGGTTTCCTGTATTTGAAGACTGCCCTTGGTGCAAAAAGCCAGCTGGAGTGGACATCAGATAGATTCAAGGGTGCGGAGTAGGCACTGTGTGGGAGGAGGGAGCTTTGCCAACTTTCTGTTTTTCTGGAGAATTGTTAGCTCATACCAGTCCTATTAGTGTTGGAACGTTCAGGAGGAATGAGGAAATTGTGTGTCAGTGAAGTACATTTCTAAGTCTGATTAGCTTATTAACTTATACTGACATGTCAGCTTAGCTCAGCTGGTAACACCCTTGAAACTGAGTCAGAGGATTATGGGTTGTGTCACAATAAAAGGCACCGATTTAGAAAATTGATCTGTTATATGAATCTAGAAGGAAACACAATGTTTCACATCAGAGATAAAAGGTACTGCAGATGCTGGAGAATCCGAGATAACAAGACGTGGAGCTGGATGAACACAGCAGGTCAAGCAGCATCATACAAGCAGGAAAGCTTGACGTTTCGGGCCTACACCCTTCATCAGAAATGGGGGAGGGGAAGAGGGTTCTGAAATAAATAGGGAGAGAGGGGGAGGCAGATAGAAGATGGATAGAGGAGAGGATAGGTGGAAAGGAGGCAGACAAGTCGAAGAGGCGGGGATGAAGCCAGCAAAGGTGAGTGTAGGTGGGGGGGTAGGGAGGAGATAGGTCAGTCCAGGGAGGACGGACAGGT
>JAHRHZ010000080.1:20845896-20925609 GCA_024137785.1 Ginglymostoma cirratum | reverse complement strand
TCTGATGCTGCTTGGCCTGCTGTGTTCATCCAGCTCTACACCTTGTTATCCCCTCATTTTCTGTTAGGATCAAGATTCATCCAACCATACCCGCACACCTATCCCAGCTTTAAAAATTACCTTCTGCAATCGTTCCTCCTTGACTAGATTGCTTTCCTCTGACCACCTAAATTCTGATTTGACATGTCTTCAATCTTCCTCACAACATTCACATGCTCAACTATCAGCCATTCCTTTGTCCCCTTTGATAAAATCTAGACTTTCCTTAAAAGCAACTCAGCTATTCATCTCAACTCCTTGTCACAATGAGTTCCACGTTCTTATCATTCATGACGAACATGTTTCTCTTAAATTGTCTATTGGAAGTTTTGGTGACAATCTCATATTTATGACCACCTGGATTTGGATTTCAGGTTAATGGGACTGGGACTGGGACTGGGACTGACACTGGGACTGGTCATGGCGAACAACAGAAAGCTGTCAACACTGCCTCCCCCCACTCAATACCTGCATTGCATCTATGAATGTGTATTATGCCCACAAGTGGAAAGCTAGATGTAGTTTGTAGGTTTGCTTGGTTTAACCATAGATTGCCCTGAGAAGGGAGTAATATTTGAGCAGAATCACTGACTAATTCTGAGTTTGAGCCTGGGACATGATTGATGAAGCTGAGTATTTGGTGACTTTTAGCCCAACAGCCCATCTCAGTAGCCTCTAGTCTTTGTCCGCCAGTTTTTGATGCCTCTCATTCCAATAATGGCACAGCTTGAAACCAGAAAGCACAATTGTCATAAATTCACTTTTTTAAACCTCTTCGCCTCGTTATCTCTCAAACTTCAAAGCCCTCTTCTCCATCCTCCTTTGGCTACATATTTGGATGGTTTGTGGTTGAACAGCCACTTGTATGAGTAACTGTTATCATTGTTTCAATTGACCCCCACTTAATTCAAACAGTGGCTGAGGCCCAGTCTGCTTTGTCCATGAGATAATGGATGAACTTGATGTAAACCCTATGGGTTTTCCTGACCTTGATGTCTTCAACTAGCATAGGGTATTTGCTGACATCTCAGATTAGTATCCTCACATTGAATTTTTTTTCTTTATTCATTCACGGGATGAAGGCATCACTGGCTAGGCAGCATTTATTGCCCAGAGAGCAGTTAAGAGTCAACCACATTGCTGTGGGTCTGGAGTCACATGAAGGCCAAACCAGGTAAGGATGGCAGTTTCCTTCCTGAAAGGGCATTAGTGAACCAGATGGGTTTTTCCCAACAATTGACAATGGATTAATGGTTATCATTAGATTCTTAATTCCAGATATTTATTGAATTCAAATTATACCACCTGTCGTGGCGGGATTCAAACCCAGGTCCCCAGAACATTATCTGGGTCTCTAGATTAACAGTCCAGCGATAATACCACTAGGCCATTGCCTCCCAACCCCTCCCTGTCAAAGAGCTATCTTGGGTCACATTTCCATTTTGTAGTTGCTAGCAATGCGCTTCTGTCCCTTTTTTTTGTGTTAGCGACATTGTTAGCGACACTGTTAGCGACATTGTTAGCGACACTGTTAGCGACATTGTCCCCAGTTGCATTACAAACAAACATATTCACAACCATACTCCTCTCTCGCTCTTCCACCACTTGCCTGGAGAGTAAAAGTGTATTGCTACATCAATGCATAGATGCAAAGCCCCCATTACTTTCCCACAGCAATCTCTACTCATAAACTAATTCACAGTATCAGCACTTTGAGAATTGTGCTTTGAAAATGTACTGACTCCTCCTTTCCCTTCCTCAATATCCCTAATTCTATTTCCGGGGAGAGGCTGGCCACCACTATCCATTACGAAGCCACCAACTCCTACAGTTACTTCAACTATACTTCCTCACACCTGCTTCCTGTTAGGATTCCATTACTGCCGGTTTCTTCATCACCATTGCATCAGTTCTGATGACACCACCTTCCACAGGAAGGCATCACAAATGTCCAAATTTTTCCTCAAGTGAGGATTCCGTGCTACCACTGTTGACAGGGCCCTGTGCCATGTCTGACACACATTTCCCATATGTCTGCCTTCATCCCTACTCTTCCCTCCCACAACAATAATAGGGTCCCCATGGTCCTCACTCTCCATCTACTAGTATTTGTATCCAAAGGATTATAAGCCACCATTTTGCTACCTCCAGTGGGATGCCACCACCAGACATGCATTTCCCTACCTCCCTGCATTCTGCAGAGACTATTCCCTCTGGGACACGCTAGTCTGCTCCAACACCTTCTCATGGCACCTCCCCATGCAACGACTGCCTGATTACCTTCTCACTATCCAAGGCTGCAGACACACCTTTCAGGTGAAATAATGATTTATCTGCACTTCGTTCAATCTAGTCTTCTGTATTTATTGCTCACAATGCAATCTCCTCTGTGCATCCCCCCCCCCCCACCCCCCATTGAAGGTTTGAAACACAGACTGCGTGACTGCTTTCCAGAATACCGACATTCTGTCCACAAAAAATGACCCTGAACCTCCAGTTGGCTGTCAGATCAATACACCACCGTGTTCACATGCCAACATTTCTGTCTCAGGCCTGCTGAGTGCTCCAGCAAGGCTCAATGCTAACTAGAGGAGCAGCATCTCATTTTCTGCTTGGGGATCTTACAGCCTTCAGGGCCCAATATCAAGTTGAACAATTTTAGAGCATGAATACCTCCTTCCATGTTTGTTACCCACCCCCACACCCAAGGTCCTGTCATGAAAAGGGTTGCTTTTAGCACAGCCAACCTATCACCACCTTCTCTTCTTTCCTGGCTTACTATCTAAAGTTTGTTGTCTGCTTTCCTATTTTCTCTCTCTGGGCCCAGTCTCCACCTCTCTGCTCACTCCTTCCTCACCTTGTCATGAGCATAAATACCATTTTTACCTAGCTGCTATGAGTTTTCAAGAAGAGTCAATAGACATGACCTATTAACTCCATTTCTCTCTCCATAGATGCTGCCAGACCTGCTGAGTTTGGCAATTACTGTTTTTGTTTGCCACAGGTCCAACACCAGCTGCCATAGTTCCTGGAGGCTTGCCTACTTACCCAAACTGCCTTTGCTTTGGAGTGGTGCTCCTGACGCTTATAGAACTAATTTATGTCTCTCTAATGAACAAAGATAGTAACTAGAACTAGGGAACACAGTTTAAAAGTCAGAATATCTCACTTGAAAGATGAAGATTGTATTTTTTTTTCCCCTCTGCATCGGTGTGAAATTTTCCTCTGAGCAGTGAAGGTGGGGTGCATTGAATATTTTTAAAGCAGTGGTAGGTAGATAATTCACTGCCACTGATTTGGGGAGGTGATGGCCTAGTGATTTTATTATTGCGTTATTAATCCAGAGACCCAGGTTCAAATGCTGCCACAGCAAATGGTAGAATATGAATTCAATGAAAATCTGGAATTAAGAGCCTAATGATCTCTACGAATTGATTGTTTGGGGAAACCCCATATGGTTCACTAACATCTTTTAGTTAAGGAAACTGCCATTCCTTTTCTGGCCTACATATGACTCCAGATCCATAGGTATGTGGTTGATTCTTAACCGCAATAAGTGCTGGTCTAGCCGGCGACGCCCTCACCTTATGAATGAATTAAAAATTTAAAAACCAAAGGGCGTCAAACGTTATTGGTTGGGTGGAATGTGGAGTTGTGACCACAATCAGATCAGTCATAATTTTATTCAATGGCAGAGCACTGGCCCAGTGACCTCCTCTTGCTCCAAACTGGTATGATTCTTCCCAGACTATGGCTCCATAACAAATGTGTTCTTGTCATGTCTAATCTACACACAATAGCTGCAAGTATAGTCAATCAGTTTCAATAAACCTGCTATGGCCTGTTTTAACACATCTCTCAGGTAGGTGAGACCTGAACTGGGCCTTCTGACCTGAAGGTAAGGACACCACCACTGAGCCACATTACTTCTGTTTGTTATGCGCGATTAGTCAATGTTGATTTTGGAAAGCCAATGTTTAAAAAAACAGTTTTGCCAAAAAAAATTAAAAATAATTGACACCTCTTGGTGGCAGATTCTCAACATAACTTCCCTTCCAAAGTCTGTCTAAAAATGTGCGTGAAACATTTTCAAAAATCGATGAACTGATGCTGGTGCAGCACGTACAGGGTTAAGCCGACGTACCGAGGTTGGTTTGAAATTCACACTTTACAGTCGAGAGGAAGGAAACTGGGGCAGTGAGCCCGAGATGCAGCCGATGTACGACACAGAAAGGAGAAATAGGGACAGCAAAGAATAAACTGAAAAGGGACCTTTTCTTTCGAGGGGGTTGGGATGGATACCGAATAAAATATTTCAGTGTTTGAGGGACTAACCAATATAACTGATCAGGAGGAAGAATAATTCCCAGGAATTTGGGAGAAACTCGCAGGAGCTGCTGCCTCATCAGTTTCAGCCCTTGGACTTTCATATTGGTGTTTGAACAAAGTTTCGACTGTCAAACTGGATCATTTTCCCAATAATATTTCCATTTCGCCAATTACTTGAGGAAAAGAGAAATTCAGTGTAACGAAGGAGTTTCCTATTCAACTCTCGGGAATCCATTTCCGGTAACTTCACACTCTGTTCACTTTTTTTTAAAAAAAACTGCGAGCCAGTCGACAATAAGTTATGGGAATAGGCAGGGCTAAGTGACTCCATGTAGGTTTGTAGCGTTTTATTTTCCCTGATGCAGTCCTAAGCTTTTGTTCAAAATTCTGAAATGTCGAGTGATACAGTTCGTAACAACTTGGAGCCAAAATCCCTGGTCATGAAAATAAGTATAAGTTAGCGGTGGTAGATATAAAGGCTGTCATTGAACTTACTAGAAAGTCTCCGAAAACATACACCTGGTGCTGGAAATAATAAGAATTATTGAAGTGACCCGGGCTTGCTGATAGGGAATACTTATGTAAAAAGCTCTTTCATATTTTGTTTCAATTGAATTTTGATAAAGTAATTTATGAGAAACGACGTCCATTGTAGGCAGGCTGAGCTAGTAGACACAAAGATATGTTGTGATGTTTGGACATGTCATCTAAAATGCTATCTCTAGTGTGTATGAAATTTGCACACTTGAATTGGAAGGTTAAAAAATGGAAATATTGCTTACGTCTGGAGAGGGTATTTTCTGCACCGCTGTCACAGCTCCTGCCTTTCAAATGTGATATTTCACTCTTACCTGTTCAGGTGGATGTGAAATATCTCACAGCATTACTTAAAAGTAGAATGTTCTCTTAGTGTCTGTACCAACAGTTATCCATCAGCTAACATCAGTATAGACGGGTCAATTGGTCATTCCTCATTATTGCAGATGGAAGTTAACGGTGTAAAATGGCTGTTTTGCTAATGTATAGATGATTGCACTTCAGAAATATTCCGATATGTCTTAAGCACGTTTTCGTGGCAATGTGAAAAGTATTGTGTATATTTAGAGAGAACACCGTGTGGAGCTGGAGGAAAACCGCAAGCCAGGCAGCATCAGAGGAGCAGGAAAATTGATGTTTCCAGTCAGGACCCTTCTTCAGAAGAAGAGTCCCGACCCGAAATGTCAACTTTCCTGCTCTGATGCTGCCTGGCCTGCTGTTTTCCTCCAGCTCCGCACGGTGTTCTCTCCGCCTCCTAACATCTGCAGTTCTTACTATCTCTGAGTGAATTGTATACAGTTACATTTCTTGTAGTTTTTTTTGAGCAGGAGGTATTGGCATATTGGTAATGTCATTGGGCTTGTCATTCAGAACCCAAGCTAATGTTCAGAGGAAAGGGATTTGGATCCTACCATGATAGATGGTGTAATCTAAATCAAATAGGAAAAATCTGGAATTAAAGTTAGCTTAGTGGCAACCATATAACCACTGTTGATTGTCACAAAAACCCATCTGGTTCATTAATGCTCATTAGGGGAAAGAAATCTATTGTCCTTGCCCAGTCTGGCTTGCATGTGACACCAGACCTACAGCAAAGTGGTTGACTCTTAAGTGCATGAAGGGCAATAGAAGGTGGTATTACCAGTGAAACCCATGATCTCTGAGTGGATATTCAAAGAGGAAGTACAGCTGAGACTTGCCAATGGAAAGGCTGTGAGTTGACAGTGGAGACTCTCTTTTCCACATTGCTGCAAGCCAGCAGTGTAGGGTGAAAATGAGAAGTAAACAGATACACAAAAGCGGAAAGCAGGGCTAACTCCTTTCACCCACATCCTATTGAACACACCTGTTGTTGAGTCAGAATTGACCATTACAGCACAAACCAACATCCCCACAAAACTGAGGAAGGCTACTCTAAAAATGGCAATGTATGATGGGGAGTGGAGTACTTAAAATAGGAGACAACAGCCCCTCTACAATAGTTGTCTTTTTTAAAATTTGTTCACGGGATGAGGGCGTCACTGGCCAGACAGCATTTATTGCCCATCCCTAATTGCCCAGAGAGCAGTTAAGAGTCAACCACATTGCTGTGGGTCTGGAGTCACATGTAGGCCAGACCAGGTAAGGATGGCAGTTTCCTTCCCTAAAGGACATTAGTGAACCAGATGGGTTTTTCTGACAATCAGCAATGGATTCATGGTCATCATTAGATTCTTAATTCCAGATATTTATTGAATTAAAATTCCACCATCTGCCGTGGTGGGATTCGAACCCAGGTCCCCAGAACAGTATTTGGGTCTCTGGATTAACAGTCCAGTGATAATACCACCAGGCCATCACCTCCCCCAACCCCCCCATTCTCAACTCTGGTGTCCTGCAAGGCTGCATATTCAGCCCCCTACTATACTCCTTATACACACGACTGCACCAACTCCAAGTATAAGTTTGCTGATGACACCACTGTTGTAGGTCAGAACTCAAACAACAAGATGGAGTACAGGAAGGAGATGGAGTGCTTTATGGCAATGGTGTAAAGACAACAGTCTCTATCAACGTCAGCAAAATGAAGGAGCTGGTCATTGACTTCAAGCAGTGAAGTGGAGGGCACGCCCCTGTCTGTATCAATGGTGCTGAGGTCGAGATGGTTGAGAGCAGCAAGTTCCTGGAAGTGACAATCTGTCCGGGTCTACCCACGCTACGGTCAAGTATGCTGTACTTCCTCAAGATGCTAAGGAGATTCACCATATCCATAAAGACTGTTACAAATTTTTATAGATGCACCATAGAAAGCATCCTATCTGAATGCATCACAGTGTGGTATGACAACTGCTTTTCCTAAGACCGAAAGAAACTACAGAGAGTTGTGAATACAGCCCAGTCCGTCACACAAATCAGCTTCCCACCCATTGACTTTGTCTGTACTTCCCACTGCTTGGGAAAGTAACTAACATAATCAAAGACCCCTCCCAGCCCAGTTATACTCTCTTCCACCCCGTTCTATCAGGCAGAAGATATAAAAGTTTGTATACACCAACAGATTCAGGAACAGCTTCTTCTTGACTGTTATCAGACTTTTGAATGGTCCTCTTTAATGTTAATGTTGTTCTCTCTCTATACCTTTCTTGGTAGCCATAACATTGTATCCTGCACTCCATTCTGTAACCCTGACGCACTTGTATAGTATGGTTAGTCTGTAAAGCACATGAGACACTTTTCACTGTCCCTCGGTACACATGACAATGTTAAATCAAATCAAACCGAATCAATGTGGAACTTTAAAGCAATGCAACAAAGTAGTTCATTCAACTAATCACCCAACAACTTCGACTGGCCAGTGACAATCATCCCTGCGCAGCTGGCAGATCTCAGATCTGCAGGGCTAGAACCTGTCTTTTGACAATATTGATGAATCCACCAAATGTGAGCTATTGTCCTTCAGTTGCTGCTAGATACCTATCATTCCTCCCTTACATTTTCTCTGTTTACTCCCTTGACATGACTTAATCTGTACTGTTGGACATTTTTCGATTTTTCGACTTTTCACCATTTCCTCCTGTTCCTCTTAAGCTCCATATGCTTCATCCTATACATTCCTGTTCCTTACATTCTTGATTTGATTAAATGAAGCTTCGTTGCTGCATCTCTGACTGTATCCCCATTATCACAACATTGCCTTAATTTTTCACCTCCCTCAATATTGGACATGGAACTTTATGCAATCAAATTGTGTAAGAACATAAAAAACAGGAGGAGGAAGCTTTTACCTCAACACCTACCTTGCTCTATTCCCATACCCTTTAATTTCCTTCGTACTCAAAAAATATATTGACCTCTCTTAAATGACTAGGCCTCCATATCCCTCCGGGATGGAAAGTTCCATAGAGTCACATTTCTTGGAGTGAAGTAAGTCCTGAATATCATAGCCCTTTGATGCTGCGCCTCTGGTTTTAAACTCTCCAGACAGAGAAAATAGTCTGTCAGCAGCCAGTCTGTCAACCCCCTTAAAACTTTACATGTTCCATTCAGATCCAGACATCATTTAGATTGACACTTCACTGCAGTAATGAGGAAGAGACTTTTCTGCAGATTAGCAATGAAGTTCATGTCCTTGGTCTTGTGCCCCTCTCTGCTCTGATTACCCATTAAACATCCAAGGACAGTATTTGATAAGCAAGAAACAAAAATAGGAATTTCTGGAAAAGTTCGTTATTCTCTCCACAGATGCTGCCAGACCTGCTGAGCTTTTCCAGCAATTTCTGTTTAAGACCTGATTTACAGCATCCACAGTTCTTTTAGCTTTTATTTGATAAGCAAGAACTGATACTCAGGCCTGCCTTCAACCATCATTAGCAGTAATTAATAGATTGACCAATAGTCAAAAAACAGGAATATTGCACAAATAATATGGCTGACAATATATCAGTAATTTATCTCCCAGCTACACCCCTCTGTTACCCCGTTCAGCAATGACGTCCAGCTTAAGAGTATCCTGTCCCCCTCTGGAACTTTTTTTTTGAATTCTGTTCATTTTTTATTTGCTGAATACTTTTGCAGCCTGCAGACCTGTGCAGGTTGCAATTTCTTAAGCTTAACAAAAAAAGGAAGTGAAATGTGCTGATTTTATTGAAAACTTTTTGTTGCCACTTAGGAATGAGCTTTTTCATTTTAGATTTTAAAATCTTTCACTTTATTCAGCAGATATTGTATCAGGAACAGGAGGTTCAAACTCCATTCTTCTGACCATCTCCACTCAGGTTCCAGGTTGCAGATATGCTACACCACTCACCTCATTTTCCATGTGCTAATTCCAGGAGATTTCTGGCTTATTCCTCTGGGAAAATTTGAAATATTACATGAAAAATTGTGTTGTGTTTTTGTTAGTTCGTGCACCTTTATACTTCACAATTGACAGAATTTTAATCCAAGAATAAATGACATTTGAGTTTTCAATTGACAAATTAAACATCATCACTTCCTCAAAAATTGCTCACCAGTTGCTCACTCTGCTTGAACTTCCCCTACAATTCCCAGAAGCTCTCTACCTTCTCCAAACACCATTCACGAGTACTGTACATACTGTATCTTTCCCAGTTTACTATTAGCAGTACTCAATTGATAATACTCTCACCACTTTGTCAGCCCCACCAAATTATAAGATTCTAAGTTCAAGTCTCACTCCAGAACAAATGGAAGTGCTGCGCTGTCACTAGAGATGCTGTCTTTCTGATGAAACATTAAGCCAATGTTCCATCTTCTCTCTTCTGGATGCAAAAGATCTTGTGGTGCTACTTTGAAGAGCAGAGGAGTTCTCCTTGGTATCCTAGCTAACGTTTATTACCTAATTAATGTCACAGAAAATAGATAATTCAGTCACCATCACATTGCGATTTATGGGAGCTTGCTGTGCTGGAGTTGTCTTATGAAAGAAGGTTTATCAGGTTTGGTCTATACTCATTGAGTTTAGAAGAATGCGAGGTAATCTTTTTAAAACATAAGATTTTGACAAAGCTTGATTGGATTAAATGCTGTAACGATGTATTTCTGAGTGGAAGAATCTAGAAACAGTTTAAATTAAATGACCTCTGATTTAAGATTGAGATAAGAAACAATTCTTCCCTCAGAGTGGTTAGTCTTTGGAAATCTCTTCTAAAATGAGCAATGGATACTGGGCCTTTGAATATATTTAAGGCTAAGTCAAGGGTTACTGGAGAACTACTGGGAAAGTGGAGTTTAGGCCACAGAATAACCATGATCTTGTGAATGGAAGAGCAAGCTTGAAGGGCTGAATGGCCTACTCCTGCTTCCATTTCTTATGATCTTATGTGCTATGTTTTCTGGAGCAGTGACTACCTTTCAGAAGTTCCATTTCATTCCATATAAGGCACTTTGAAACATCAGTAACCAATCAGTGTGAAAGGAGCTATGCAATGTCGTGCTTTTCTGTGCATCCTGAACCATGGCCCCCTGCACATTTCCTCAGTGTCAGCAATCACCCCATCCCCATCAGCCCCTGCAATCCTCTGACCAGTACTACCACCACTACCACTGGGAGGGCATGCAATGCAAGGATGGATTGAGGGGGGCACATTGCTGGACACCTTGGTCCCAGTCTGTAACTTACTTTAAATATTTCTGCTTTGTAAAGCTAGACACTGAATGGCTTGTTGCAACTCCTCTATGCCCTTTCTAAATCCTGAATCAGACTGTTTGAAGTGTGACAAACAGCACTCTTGTTCTGGCCACTGGTTGAAGACACAGGAAGTTGAGCAAAAGGATCTGTATAAGATACTGCACGATCTAATAGTGGAGCTATTGTCTTTCAGCAATTAAGAAAACAAGAGAGTGAAGGTAAGGGGCGCCTAGACTTAGTCTTGGAGTTTATGTTTTGATATTTATTTTGCTATACCTGCATTGAAAACCAGAGTAACTGTTAAAGAAAATAAATATTTGCATTTGTATGGTGGCTTTGACATCTGTGATGTTCCAAACCCCTTTACAGCCAATGGAGTAATTTCGATGTGTAGTCACTGTTGCAATGCAGAAACCTAGCCGGTAGTTTGCATACAACAAGCTCCCACAAACAGCATTATGAAAATGAGAAGTGAAATTTGAGTTTGTGATGCAAATCAAGAGAAAAATCTTGAGTGGGACACCAGGGAGAACAACCCTTGCTTTTTGAAAAGGTGTCATAGGATCCCTTACGTCAACCTGAGGGAGCAAATATCTGAAATACAGTATCTATGACAGTGCTGACCCTCCCCTCCAACAGTGTGGTGCTCCTTTAGCTGACCCTGTGATGATGTAGTCCTCAGTAAATGCAGCATTTAATTTGTGGAAAACAAGCTCCCATGAATAGAAATGTGATAATGACCAGGTTTCTTTGTGGTGTCCCAGTCCTCAGTTACAATAAAAGGGTCTAGATCAGAGATTCTGTTTTACGCCAAGTAGAGTTTAAGGTAACACAGTGTGGAGCTGGAGCAACACAGCCGGCTAGGCAGCATCAGAGGAACAGGAAAGCTGATGTTTCAGGTCGGGACCCTTCTTCTGTTCTTACTATCTCTGAGAGAGTTTAAGGGTTTCTTGTGTCTCTCCTCCACCCCCAGGTCTCCTTAAAGGAAAGAGGAGAAGTTTTAACAATACTTTTAGTCACTTGCACTTTCTGAAGAAGTTGAATTTGCACTGCATCATATTAAAAATATGTTGAATTACTCTGATCCCGAGGTTTGCATTTATGCAACACCTTGTCACCATAGGTGCTCGTGCCTATGCATTTAGAGACTTACATTATCATGTGTGCTTGCATCAGTGTGTACTTGTGTGTTTGTAACTTGTTATTTTTGTGTGCAAGCATGCTTTGTCTTTTGACGTTCTCTTTGTTTTGTCTTTTTGAACTGCACTGTGTAGTTTTTCAGTTCTGTGACAAGTTCTGTAAGATCAGCTTGTTTCTCCTCTCTACAGATGCGGACTGATCTGCTAAGTGCTTCTGACTTTGCTGTTCATTTTATTTTCTGTTCGCTGGCACTTGAACCCTTTGCACTGGGGAACAAATTACTTGCAACCAATTCCCATCACTCAATCTGTTCCAGCAACATGATCACTTGACTATACTCGATTGGAATTCTCTCTGACTTTTCTTCCCACAGTATGATTGTGTGTCCAATCAGCAATGTTTTTCTGCGCCTGGGAGTATTAAGCCTCACATTCCTGACTACAGGGGCTGCTTACAGGAGCTTGCACCTCCAGCAAATACTTGCCAAATGAGGAACACCACAATTAATGATGGGAGGCAGCTGTTGAAACAGGAAGGGGCTCGGGATTGTTGTGGTGAGTGTGAGGAGGAGCAATTTGACCAGGTGCAGACAGCTGGCTGCTTTCCGTCTGAGCCATGAACTGTGCTGCTAGACAACACTTGGGAGGCTTGGGTTGCCAAAACTCCAGGATTGCCCCAGAAATCTTCAAGACTTGACAATTAATCTCCAGGATTAACCTGCAGAAAGCAAAGCCCAGGAGAAAAATAAATCGGGGAATTAAGTCCATATAACCATACCATAGAACCTGTACAGTGTGAAAACAGGCCATTCGGCCCACAGGTCCACACTGACCAAGCCTCTGAAGAGCATCCCACCCAGATGCTATCCCTTTAACCCTGCATTTCCCATGTCTAACCCACCTAACCTAAACATCCTTGGGCACTATGGGTAATTTAGCATGGCCAATCCACTTACCCTGCACATCTTTGGACTGTGGGAGGAAACCGGAGAACCGGCAGAAACCCACGCAGACATGGGAGAATGTGTAAACTCCACAGAGACAGTCACCCGAGGGTGGAAGCGAACCCAGGTCCCTGGCACTATGAGTCGGCAGCGTTAACCAAGTCAAAATGGCTTTCTCTGAACACCTTAGTTCAAACAGTATTGGAGAGAGATGGCAGACCACAAGCAGTCTAAGCCACAATCAGGATGAATCCGGTTACAGAGTTGCTTCTCAATTTGGCTGGCTGTTCATAGTTGATGCATTGGACCACTAGTAGGATATGGGGAAAGGGGGCTGGAATGGCACACGATGAAGGAACATAACCAAGTAGAGTTGACAACCCTGCCAAATGGCCAATGTGAAATTGTCGCTCAACTTTTGGAAGCTAATGGTCCCGATTTCATCTTTGGGTCTGAATTAGTCTGAGTAGGACCTGGAAGCCAAGGACCCCACCTGCATATTGGAGAACCATGAGCATTTGAGACCAGGCCCCAATATAAATTGAAGGTTTGAGGCTCCTCATCAACAGATCTCAGAAATGGTCCGATTGTTGACTTGAAGACATGTACTTGAAAGGATAAATGGCCTTCAATCTATTGAGTACATGCTTTCCCATGTAGCATGCTGAACTACCAGGAGTCACTATAATGAGTTTCGGAGGGGGACCCCTGTACTTATTTCTCCAGATTGGTGATCCTAGGGTTAGCTCCGTTACCCTACTCCCTGCCCCACCCTCCCCAATATTCTCCCAGCTGTAGGTATGCCTGAGAGCTGGTACAAATCAAAAAGTAGACCGACTTGAATTTCCGAACTGCCTTTCGCTGCCTCTGGGTTTCCCAATACGAAGTCAATGAAGTGCTTACGGAAGTCTAAGCGTTCTTGTAAGTTCAACTTGTAAGCGTTCAAATTCTGCTAACTACCAAAAATAGATACAAGAAAAATCAGCAATTTTGTCTTAATCATGTTTGTTGAGAGGTAAATATTAGCCAGTATCCTGGGAAGAACTCACCTGCTTTGAATAATATTACAAGAATTTATACATCCTCACCTGAGAGGGCAGAAAAGGCCTATGACAGTTTGACATTTCATCCGAAGGACAGCACCTCCTGGCGGTATTGTATTGACTACACTTGATAGTCAATTAGTATTGGTACTGGGAATGCTGGCTTAGATAATGGAGGTCAAAAGCAAGTGATGGGAGGTGAATGCACTTGAAAAGTTGATATTACTACTGACTGAACTGAAATCTAATGAACAGTAGAGTCATCAGCCACAGGCAACACCACATCCTATAAGTTCCAACCTAGAGGTGAACTTCATAAAAGACTGGATGGTGCATTTACCAACTGGGTCTTTGTGAAAACATTTTCACATTTTTCTTAATTTGATACGAGATAACACAGTTAAACTAGTGCAGCAACAAAGCCGTGATGTTATCCTACATCCTGTGACCAGCAGCTCTTTTGTGTCTGAGGGGTTGTGACTCACACTGAGTCACAAACAGTGACATGGGGACACAGTTTGGACTGAAAGGAAAAGCATCTCCGATGCTTCAGGATTTCTTTACGTGATAAAATAGAATCAAATGCTTGCCCACGCCAGATGCCAGCTGCTGTTGGAGTGAACACTGTTTGGTTCCAGTTTTATCTGATCTCATCCTGTATGCAAAGTTGAGGTCACTGGATAATGATGGTCCCAGAGATTAAGATTGAGAAATAGTGAGGTAAGCAATTTAACACAATTATTTCATTGATGTTCTGTCATTGAATCTCATTATTGTTTGGTCTTTAACTCTAACAAATACAGTACAACAGTATAATTAAAAGGGTTAATTACAGCCTGTTCCATGTCAATTTTGCATGTGTTTACCCTGATATTCACTCCAGCACCAAGCTGGAGACGCTGTTGGTGTTTTGGAAATGTGGCTCCTTTCCTCTCTTGCAGACAGTTGTGATTCAGTGAGTCACATTTACACCTCTGCTGAGACATAGGTTTGCAGGTTCAAGTCCCGCTTCAGAGACTTGATGGCCAATACCTGGGTGTCAAGCTAGATCCTCACTCTCTACTGCAGTATGGAGGA
Source organism: Ginglymostoma cirratum (assembly GCA_024137785.1). Lineage (NCBI taxonomy): Eukaryota > Metazoa > Chordata > Chondrichthyes > Orectolobiformes > Ginglymostomatidae > Ginglymostoma > Ginglymostoma cirratum. Next base: position 20,910,872 of record JAHRHZ010000080.1, on the reverse strand, counting down.
AGTGCTATGTTAGCGGAAGTGTCATCTTTCAAATGGAATATTGGATAGGGTTCCAATTTGCCATCTGAGTTAAATGTAATCAATCCCACGATTTAAAGAAGAGGTGAGGAATTCTCCTCAGTGTTATGCCTCATAGAACATCACAAGAACAGATGATCAGTTCATTATCACGTGGCTATTTGAGAGTTTATTGTACACTAATGGGCTGCCACACTTCCACAGTACAGCAATAACTACAGCTTGAAAGGTAACTCATTGGCTAAAAAAATAATTTTCGGACTTTACGATTATACAATGTGCTACATAAATTCAAGCCCTTTAGATTTTATGGTGTAGATTAACAAATGATCATGGAAATTACATAACAAGCATGGGGCTGGATGAACACAGCAGGTCAAGCAGCATCATAGGAGCAGGAAAACTTGACGTTTCGGGCCTGAACCCTTCTCTGATGGAAATTACATTCTTGCCACTTCCTGTTGAGGTTACCTAAATTCATCCTTGTTAGTTCTGCAAATGTAACAGGTGTGTACCCAGCGTTCAGCCACCAAATAGCTAATTACTAAAGTTGTAGACTTGCTCACCGAGCCAGTGGGTTTGCTTGCAAACGTTCCATCACCCTGCTAGGTTACATGCGCCTCTGGTGAAGCGTCGGTGTTCTGTCCCGCTTGTTATTTATATGTTTCGGTTTGCTGCGGTGGTTTTTGTTTCCCAGTTTTGTTTCTCAGTGGTTTGTACAACAATTCAATGTGTTTGTTGATAGAGTTCCGGTTGGAATACCAGGCCTCTAGGAATTCCTTAGCATGTCTCTGTTTGACTTGTGTGATTATCCATGTGTTGTCCCAGTCAAATTGGTGTCCCTCGTTGTCCATGTGTAGTGAGACCAATGAAAATTAGTCGTGGCTCTTGGTGACTAGTTGTGTTCATGTATCCCCAAATGCAATGTACGATAAAGATCTACGTTACTATAATTTGAGAACTTGGATTAAAAAATGGAGGAAAGATAGATTTTAATTTTGAGTGCAATAAATGAGACTTGGTTTTATTAACAAAGTTCAGGAAGACATTTGGAGCAGTGAACAAGAGGTGGTTGTTTTATGATACATAAACATATGGTCAGGGCTAATGACATGTTCTATTCACAAGATGAAATGTCATTAAAGTAGGAGATCAGTTTTTAATATGTAGGAATCTACAGGTTGTGACAACTGAAAAGTCCAGGTTGTCAGGACTGGAAAGAAGTCTCCGTGCCATCAGAGCTGGAAAGAGCCAGTTGGGTAAGAAACAGAGTTAAGGGAGGAGTAATGCTTCATTCTGATTGAATAACTGTAAGGGATATTTCTGGGAAAAGGGTTGAATCTTTCTAAATTGTCATATGTATGGCATTCTTCCCCCCGCCCCCACCCCCCCAACACCGTTGGATAACAAATTTGTGTACTTTTGTTAAAAGAACATTGACAGCCTTCTGTGAATATGTTCAGTGACTAAATCACGCCGGTAACCAAACTGCACAAATCTTCCAAGTCAGGTTTACTTTATCTGTAAGTCTGTGAAGTCAGACTTAAATCCAAGAGTATTGCCCACTGAGCCATGACTGATACCTCAGAGATATCAGCTTATTTAGAAGGCTCGGTTTCAGCTGAGCTGCTGAAAATATAGAATTCTTGTTGGGACAGTGATCAGTGATCCTCTCAGCTTTTCCTGTCTTCCTAAACTGTGTTTTATTTACTTCTTCATGTCAGGTCCAGTTTCTGAGACAATGGGGTTCAGCTCTGATCTCTGGTGTCCCCAGGGACACACCATGCTACTACGATTACAGGATTCAGAGGTCCGGTTGATGGAGACAATGAAGAAATGGATGAACTATCGAGTGAGGAGTGACAAGGAATACTCAGGGTTACTTCATCAAATGTTCTCTCAAGTCGAGAAACAAGAGAGCAGCCAGCAGGCTGGAGGACTTGATTACATCAGTCAGGTCAACAAGGTAGGAAGGATCCAATGATCTAGGGCTTTGTCTGGTTTGTCTGGTTTACAACAATGACAGGACAGTGGCTTGGTGGGTGAAAGCCATGCCTGCTGTGGTACTGAATCAAGCAAGCTACAAACTTCAGCTGTGGCTGAATAGCTATTAGCCTTGCTTCAGATTTATGAGTTTCTGGGTTGAGCACCATCCACTAACTTCAGCACAAAAATCTTACTTGGCATTTCAGTGCAGTACTGAGAGAGTGCTGAACTGTTGGAGGTGCCATCATTTAGACAACATCTTATAAGGAGACCGAGTCTAGCCTCTCGGGTGGATGTAAAAGATCCCAGGGCACCATTTCAAAGAAGACCAAGGAGCTTCTCCCCAGTGTCAAGGCCAATATTTATGTCTCAAACCATGTCATAAAAACAAATTATCTGCTGTTTTATGATGGTGAAAATTTTCTGGCCTCTTTCACCTACCTTGCTGCACATTGGGCCCTGATATTCACAAATAAATCAGCACAGGTTTAGGTACAGGGAAACTCGCTCTACTCTTTTGAACTGAAAGTAAAGCTCTCTGGACACCGGCCCCACTAAACACACTCAGGGCAGGTACAGTGCAGAGTTAGACTAAGAGTAAAGCTCTCTCTACACTGAACCCATCAAACACTCCCAGGATGGCACAGCACAGCACGGCACCAGTCATTCGGCAAAGCACCGTCCACACCATCCCCATCAAACACACCCAATTAGGAACAGTTGATTAGCTCAGTTAGTTGGATAGCTGGATTGCAACGCAGAGTGACACCAACAGTGTAGGTTCAATTCCCTCACTGGCTAAGTTTACTATGAAGGCCTTTCCTTTTCAACCTCTCCTCTTGCCTGAGATGTGGTGACCCTCAGGTTAAAGCACCACCAATGTCTGTCTGTAATGAGAGAACAGCCTTATGGTTGGCTAAGACTATGCTGATTTTACCTTTTGACACAGAGTAAAGCTTTCTTGAAATTCTCCATCAAACACTTACAGGAAAGGGGTTAGATACAGACTAAGCTATCTCTACGCTATCCCCATTAAACACTTCCAGACGAGGAACAGCACTGGATTAGATACAAAGTAAAACTTCCTCTATACTGTATCAACTTCCCCTTTGCTGTCCCCACTCACCCAATTAAGCTTCTAATTGTTTTTTTCTCTGCTTTGTGTTGAATTTTATTTGTAGTGGTTTTTCTTCATGCTGTTTTTTTTAACGTCATTTTCATTGCTTGTGGTTTTCAGCACCACATTTGCAGGGAGAGTGTGAGGTGCAAGAGTCACTAATGTTAAAAATGTGTGCTCTTTCAGTCCTGGTCAATGATTGTTAATCAGACTGAGGTTTTGAGCCGAATGATGCGGAAACATTCAGAGGATCTGAACTCTGGGCCAATTAACAAACTAACACTTTTAATCCGTGATAAACAACTGCTGAAGAAGAACTACAGTGAACAGTGGCAGCAGATTAACCAGGAGGTGATCAAGGTAAAGAAGCAGGCCATTTATCATCTTGTCAATATTTTAGAACTGTGAATCAAAAACCTTTCCGTGTACGTACCTTTAAACATTCACAATATTTACCTGAGACAACACAGTGTGGAGCTGGAGGAACACCGCAGGTCAGGCAGCATCAAAGGAGTAGGAAAGTCAACGTTTTAGGTCGGGACCCTTCTTTAGAACTCCTGCTGTGTTCCTCCAGCTCCACACTGTTATCTCTGATTCCAGCATCTGCAGTTCTTGCTATCTCTGAATGACAATATTTATCTTATCTTCTGTTTCCTTACAAATATTCTCTTCAATATTTCCATATGAAATTGTTCTGACCCTTTTGGTTAAGATGTTTGTTTTGTTTGATCCCACTCCAAGATTCCCTATAAACGCCCCTTGGTTCTGTAACCCTCACCTCAGTTGTCTAACCAAAAAAATTCAATCTACTCAAGTTTGAAATTATCAATTAACCCCAGTCTCAGGAACTTTTGGACGACAGGGTTCCAGATTTCTAATCCACTTATGTGTCAAAATCCTCAGGTAGACCCCGAATGGCCTGGTTCTCATTTTAAGGCTCTGTTACCTTATTCTGGCCTTTTCCATCAGAGGAAATAGTTTACCTCTGTCCAACATTAACTTCTTTAGTTGTTCTGAAGCAAAACAAAGATGACACACATTGTGGAGGCTTTGATTGACCATGTTGGGTTGTTCCTTTATCCAGTAAGCCAATATTTGTTTTTAGATCTGGTCAGTGTCTGGCCTTCATCACAGTCTTGCCTTGTTGAGAAATGGTGAAACATTAATGTTTTCAAAATCATTATGATATCTGACTTATTCAATTTTTTGCTGCCTGGTCTGTTTCAGTGTTTCCACTTTGTCTTTAGTCATTAATACTGAGGTACTCCTAAACCACCATCAGACGGTTGCCACAAAAGACACAGTCAGTGTCTTGCAGTAAGATATCCCTACCCTTATACTCCAATTAAGAGCCAGCATTCTATTAGCTTTCCTAATTACCTGCTGCACCCATGTGCTAGCTTTCTGTGTTTCGTGCATAAGTCGCCCCAAGTCCCTTTGTGTTGCAGTTTTTTTGCAATTTCACAGCCAACTGGAAAATGAAGAAACTTTTTGTTGTCCAATTGACTATCCTTGAGTGTCAGATTTGTACTGATTCCTTCTTTTGTAAACTTTTTTATACTCAAAACTCAGAAATCTCTGAATTGTAATATTCAGACCACATGTTATCAGAAGAGGTGCCAGTGAATTCTGCCCAGTGACAGGGGAGGGACTTAGTCCAAGGTTTTCAATAGGACAGTCAGGATATTTGGATATCAGTGAAGAGGTGTTCAAAGGCTTACATGCAGTTAGAGAACTGGGTGATTTGATGAAAGGGTGAGAGAGATGTTAGGGATACTTCAGTTAGCTGTATTGTTGTGAAGGCAACTGAACTGCACAGATTTTGTTCAGTGGACTCAGTGACGAGTCAAGAGCAGTTGGATGGGCCTATGCTGTTATAATTTAGGTAAAAGTTAGAGGAATTAGACATGAAAGAGTCGGTACTCAAAGATTGTCTTGGGTTTCTGAGAAAGTAGGAAAGTCACTGGCTGTGTGTTGGGGAAGCTGCAAAGAGACTTGGAAGAAGAGTTCAAGCATTAATGTTGCAGTGCAACTGGTGTATGTAAAGCTCACAAGCATTACTTGTTTAATGCAACTAAGCAAAACTGGAACCTAGGGTTTGGGAGAGGAGAGGGTACTGGCTTGGTGAATTTAGTTGTAGATGAACAGCTGGGATTATACTTTTGAGGGGGCATATTTTCAGCGTCTGGGGAGCTTGCATCAGGAAAGGAGAATGATTGACCAGAACATGAGCAGTCATTCAGGCAGTCTATGACAGAACAGCTCACAAAGTGGAATTTCGAGGCCAGATTGGCAAAAGTGATGAATTGTGATTGCTTGGGAAGTTTAATGAGATTTGATAACCCACTGTATTATTCAAAACTCTGGACTCTTGTGGCTTTATTCACTTAGCAGTTCCCCTGGATTCCACCCTGTGTCTACATTATAGTTACTGCTCTGGTCCCAAGCCAGATTGTAACATGAATTTGATGGTCTAGTCCAAGATTGGAACAAGTTTTCTCCAAAAATTGTCAAAATTAGTAAAATTAGTGATTAAAAAACCCTAAAAACACAATTTTCTTTGATACCCCATGAGGAATTAAATCCATGATTATATTAGAAATTGAGTTTCAATTCTGGAGACTTCAGGAAATCCTGAAGTGTTGGCAACCCCGTTCACTGGCCACATTTTAGCATCCCATTTTCAAACTGGTCAACTCTTTCTCCTGATGCTGCCACAGGGAATGTGTGGGCAAGATAAGTGAGTCTTTAACAGTCTTACAGTTCGCCTGCACTGCCCTCACAGCTCTTAGTTCTGTTCCCCAGCTAACTTGGTCTCTCAGCACTGCTACTCTCTTCATTTTCGCAATTCTTGAATGTTTGCCACTTTGGTGAGTATGCCAGGAAACTTTGAATCTGGGTGTGTAATTGAGCACAAACACCCTGTGCGATCAGCTGTGCTTTTAGCAAGTGACAAAATATAGTAATTATAGTTACAGAAGAAATACTTCCGAAACTGGTTTGATGAGGGCATAGCCTTTTCCAGTATTTACAAGTACATTAATTATGTTAATCTGATCATCACTGTTCAGATGGATGTTGATAAATACAATGAGAAGCCTTACAACATTAACTCTACTAAACAAAGACAATTCATTTTTTAGCATCATTGAATCATACATTGGAGGAGGCCATTCAGCCCATCATGTCTGTGTTGACTTTATGAAAGCATTGTCCAATTAATCCCACATTCTTAACAAATATTTCCCCTTCAGATGCTTCCTCCCTCTTCCCCCAATTCCATTTTACCTCTCTCTTCCCCTCTGCCTACAAAAGTGGTCATTATGTCTAGTTAGTTAGAGGAGGTATGTTTACTGTGCAATCCTTCTGTTGCACCTTCAGCAGAGCATCTTTCCTGCTCCCCAACTTGCTATTCTGAATCTTTCTCCCTACTGCCTGTTTTTGTCATTGTTAATCAGCTGTAAATCTCAGTGAGCAGCAGTGGCAAACAGAGGATCTTATAAACAATCAATGGCAAGTTCTGGGAAAGGTCCAGAGTACTCAACAATCCCTCCAGAAAGAATTATCTAGACTGCTCAGTCTGCACTGTCTTTACCCACCTATTTAATCCCCTCCCACAGCTCCATGTACACTGTTCCCCAATCACTGACTCTACCCATTGTTTTGACCTCTGTAATGTTCTCGCCATTGACTTTAGTCTTTCATCAGAGTTTTGCACTAAAATTAGTTTTTCTTAAATAGCTGAGTTTAACAATATTTGAGTCAGCATTTGACTTTGTGTTGGTGCGTTTAACTAAAGCTGCTGTGATTTACAGAATACACAGAGTGAAATTGAGAAGCTCAAGTCACAGTATCGGCAACAAGCCAAAGAGATGAATGCAGCAAAGCGGAAGTTCCAGGAAGCCAGTAAAGGTGAGTATCACGATAAGAAACAGGAGAAAGTAGTAGAAACTAGACAGGTAAAGCACACATGGAACACTATATTGCAAGCTCAGACAGTCAAGTCATTCACACCTCAGGACACTACTCCTTAAAAACAATATCTGTCACTAAGCTTTTAGCCACCTGCCCCAAACTGACTTGGGCTGAATCTGAGTTTTTTTTTATGATTTGTTGCCACGAGTCCAAGCAGGTTCTCACTATATCTTACCAAGTACACCTCATTAATTATCTACCAAATCTGTATGGTGTTTCTCACACTCAGTGTGCACCTCATCTTACCGTGCGTCCTTCCCAGAATAACTCACCACTTAGCAGATACCTGCCGAAACTCTGGCTTTACTTGTCCCCACACCATCTTGGGCACCTGTACATTCACTGTCAGTATGGAGCTGCCCTGCACGGATGTTCACTTTTGCCTTGGACATGACAGGGAGGGGAAAATTGGCACCCCACTTTATGGGCATGTTTTTGGAGGTCCTGCTGGATGGGGTGATTTCGGCGTGGGACTTTCTCCTCCTCCAGGACTAGTAGTGGAGGCCACAATACCAGACAATGCCAGCCTTGCCTGAGATTGACGCCCAGGTTAAAGAACTCTCACCCATCTCTGAAGGAATGCTTAGTAATGTTGGAAGAACATCAATATCCTTCTCCATTCCACCAGGGTAAGTGCCACCATCTTTTCCCTGCTGGCTCACACTCATTTTCTCTCAGCTACAGTACCCATCTCCAACCAAGGCTCATGATCTACCACTCTCTGTGTTGCCTGCAACATCTTCCTCACTTGATCTCACCGACTCCAACCCTGACATCACCACCCCTGCATGCCCTCTGCACTGTCGACTCACTCACTCCGGACACCACCTCACCTGCACCAACAATAATAGCTATGTCATGCATTTTCACTCCTTTAATACCTACCTCTCCCTTATATCATGAAGAAAACAGCCCACAACAGGGCAGAAAGAGTCAAGACAGGTGGTGGGCTGCCTGGCATTCAGCTCCTCGCCCTTTGAGGCAAGCATCTGACTGTGACTGATCCAGGCAGGTCCTGGACTAATTGTGGAGGCTGTCCTTGACTTACTGTGCAGGAAACCCTGAGCGAAGGCTATACTCTTTAACTTGACTGAGACCTGCTGACAACTATGACAACTTTCCTGGCTTTGTGTTTGTGCTGAACAGCAAGCCAAGACAGCAGTAATATGAAATAAAAACAGAATTGCTGTAGAAACTTAGCAAGTCTGGTGCATCTGTAGGAAGAAAGCAGAGTTAATGTTTTGGGTCCAGTGACCCTTCTTCTGAACCTGCTACATTAACTCCTGCTTTCTCTCCACAGATGCTACCAGACCAGCTGAGCTTTTCCAGCTATTTCTGATTTTGTTTCTGATTTCCAGTATCTGTAGTTTGTTAGTTTTTTATTTGCAGCAGTAGTATGAGTCTGGTATCTCTAAATAAGGAGGTAAATCACAAAAAGACAAAGGAAAACAATGTAAGGCAGTAATGCTGTGAGCATCCAGGTAGACTTAGTGTCTATTGCAAATTTCTCTCCTCGCACCTTAAAAATGTGCCCCCAGTCTTGAAATCCCCTATCCTAGGGAAAAGACAAGTACCATTGACTCCATCTGTATCTCTCATTATTTTATAACTTCTATCAGGTCACCTGTCAACCTCCTGTGCTGCAGTGAAAAATGTCCTAGCCTATCCAACCTTTCTTTATAACTCAAACCTTCCATAACCGACAACATCCTGGTAAATCTCTTCTGAACCCTCTCCAGCTTAATAATATCTTTCCTCTAACTAGGCAACCAGAACTGGACACAGTATTCCAGAAGAGGCCTCACCAATGTCCTGTACAACCCTGACATGTCTTCCCAACTCCTACACTCAAAGGTCTGAGCAATGAAGGCAATCATGCCAAATGCCTTTTTAACCACTCTGTCCATATGTGATGCAAACTGCAAGGAATTACGTAACTGCACTCCTAGGTCCCTCTGTTCTACAACACTACCCAAGGCCCTACTATTAATTGTATAAGCCCTAGCCTTTTGTTATACCAAAATGCAATATCTCACATTTATCCAGATTGAACTCCATCTGCCATTTTTTAGCCCATTGACCCTTTTGATCAAGATCCTTTTGTAATCTTAGAAAACCTTCTTCACTGTCTACTATGCCACCAATTTTGGTGTCATTTTCAAACTTACTAACCATGCCTTCTATATTCTCATCCAAATCATTTTTATAAATGACCAACAAAATAGGATCCAGAACCAATCCTTGTGGAACATTGCTGGTCACAGGCCTCCAGTCCAAAAAGCAACCATCTACTATTACTCTGTCTCCTGCTGTTAAGCCAATTATATGTACAATTGGCAAGCTCACCCTGAATCCCATGTGACCAAACTTTACGAATTAGTCTACCATGCAGAAACTTTTGTCCTATCATCCAATTGGAAACACTGAATGACAAGCCTCTCTCCTTTTGATATCCCTCACCTCAGAAAGCTCAATAATTACCTTCAAAAATTTCTGATTGTGTGAATTTCTGTTTAATTCCAGACAAAGACCGGGACAGAATGAGGGACAAATATGTCAAAACCACCATGAAGATGCACCTACTCCACAATCAGTACATACTTGCTCTCAGATCTGCAGAGGCCCACCACCAGCACTATTACCACCAGGGTTTGCCAGGACTGCTCAACAGTCTGCAAGAACTGCATGAAGAGATGGTTTACATTCTGTAAGTACCTTGGCTTGATCCTTGGTACAAGTCACTTGTTTGGATTCATTGTTAGAAGCGAAGAGTTGAGCCTCAGATTCTGAACTAAAGAAACCTAGGTCAATTGGGGTGAGTTATGTTGATGGAATGTGTGATGGACTGGAGAGTAGCATTCCAAGAAACGCTGACCCTGGTAGAATCTGTGAAACACTCACTGTTTGCGTTATTTCTTGTTTATCTGCTCGTTTTAATATTTGACCCTCTTCCAGTTAATTTCCATACTTATTTAGGGGTGGCTTTCCTGAGATGAATTTGAAGTTTGAGTAAAGAGATCTATTAATGTTCAAACTTAGCAGAGGTTTTCGCATTTAGTCTTTGTGGGTGTTTCTCTAGCTGTCCCATTTTCTTTACAACTCGTTCCTTGCTGCATTTTTCAAAACTATTGAGCTCTTCCACTTGACAATTGATATGGTCACTTCCAGTCATGTTTTTTTGCGTCAGTCAATGTGTCAAAGTTACACTGCGGAAACACTGAACACAAGCTCCTTTTCTCATAGTACAGAACTTGAGTATTACTGATAAGTATGTTAAAATCTTTCATCTTTTACTCATCAAAATATTTCACAAGAATACTAATTTAAGGAGAAGACTGACGTTTATATACTGCATGAGAGGAGGGTGCTGAGTGCTTGGACTCTGGTAGAGGTGTTACCATGGAGAAAGCACCTACTAATGCTGACTGACAGTTAACGACCAGGATGTTTTAAATTTCAAGCCAGGCAGGCCTAGTGGGGATCCCATGGCAACATCACCTTTTGGGCATAAAAAGTATCAACTGTGATTTGCTGAATTCATAAGTTCAACAAACATGAATTCACACCATGGAGGCTGTCTAAATAGACATGAATATAGTGCTGCACTGCAAATGTCTTTGGCTTCTTTGAATGGTATGTTGATGAATAGGCAAACAATGTCAAATAAGCACACGGAGAACTGCATTGCTATCAATGAGTAAGTTCTTTGTGGTCTTCGCAAATATATTTTGTCGAATTTCACGAGAAACATGACTTATATGGGATGACATCTATCCTTCTACCTCTTGCATATTTCCAATATGTATTTGAATCCACAGCTGTAAGAATTTTCTTGTATGTCTTGATAATCTCCATCCTGCACTCAAATGTTTTTAAATGGAATAGTGAAATGAGTTACCTTCCCTTGAATTTCTAGTTGAGAAAACAGCCGGAGGCTACTAATGACTACCACAAAAATACTTTCACTGTCGGTTCACACATTGGGATTCCTACAGTTCCACACATATCAACTTACTTACCAGAAAACTTGTGAATAGGGCCTGAACCATTTGTTCAGTGTACACTTTATGTTCAATCACGGCTTATCAAAGCTATTCTGTGGGATAGTAGTTATTGTGAACATATCGTTTTTTGCCGTATATCGTGCAAATTCATACAAGGTCATAAGGCGGTCAGTCTGTTTCTGTAAAGTGCCCAGCCTACCTCAAATTATCCCTCAAATTAATTAAGGCATCTCAAAAGCTTGAGCAACGGGTGAAGCTAGCAGTTTCAAGCTACTATAATGAAGTAGCAACATGAGTGGTGTTCACCACTAAAAGGATGTTGATGACAAGTCAAAACAAATTCTTCCTAACACACAAACGTGTAATGTGGTAAAGGAATATTAGTTCCAATGTGATGCCAGGTATGTGGAATATGTCCCAGAGACTGGCAGATCGTATCAAACAGCATATGCCTTCACTGTTTGCAACAAGCAAGGCATTGACCACACCCACCCATCCCATGCTTGTAAAACTGGTAGCAGTTTCTGATATTAGATGTGTTTCTGCAATTGGACAAGATTTGCTGGATAATCCTGAATCTGTAAGGAATTATGCAGAAAACCAATTTAGGACTGTCAGATGGGCTTGTAGTATGGCACATTTGTGTGTACTGGAAACTACATATTAATACACAGGGTGTTGTTCTTGCAGACAGAAAGAACATGTACACACGCTGCACCTGATTCAATTCAGGGAATGAGGTGACAGCTATTCACTGGTTCAATTCTGAAGGAAAAACCTGATCAATCAGTGTTCGTATTGCTGGTTTAAAATTTAAACACTACTGGCTTTTAACTGTCAATCAGCATTAATAGATACATTCTCCATGGCATCACCTCCACAATTCACTTGCCAACCATTTGGCGTTGTTGCCTCATGCAGTAGAAATGTTGGTTTCTTCCTTGAGCTTGTGAAATGTCCTGATGAATGCAACACAAAACCTCTGACAAAATGTGTCCTTTTCCGAGTAATATGAAAAAAAAGCCATGAAAATGATACTGTGCTGATCTCAACTCAACCAGTGCTCATATTGCAAGAAAGGCCTGAATACCAATCCCAGCCTCTGTTAGGTTAACTTATCTCATCAGATTTGAATCATTCCTAAGTAGCTCAGCTCAATTATTAAAATAAACATCAGCTCAGCAGTAGTTAAAAGATAAACTCAAGTTAGAGATATTTTAATACTTAAATACATGTCAGTGACATAGTTGATTTATTGAATATGGGGGGGGACATTACAGTCTGTACTTAAATCTTCCCAGTATGGGAACTGGGAGCACCTTTCAGAAAATTAACTTATTTTAAAACAGGTGCTAATATGTTAATAACATGATGTACAACATAAAACTGACATCAGGAGTCACATTCTTATAAGACTCTGAGAAGAGGATGGAATACAGAGCTGTATTGCAAAGACCAGTAATAGTGCTTTAATTAAAGAGTTACTGTAATTCCTGGGACTTGGCCTATAGCTATTCTTGGGTAAGGCAGAGACTGAGAAACATCATATCCAATATGAAGACAAGACAGGGAGTCCAAAACCAGAGGATAAACCAAGGTGAGAGGAGAAAGATTTAAAAAGAACCTGAAGGACAACTTTTTCACACAGAGGGAGCAAGCTGCCAGAGGAAGTGGTGGAGGCAGATACAATTACAACATTTAAAAGACATCTGGATGGTCACATGGATAGGAAGGGTTTAGAAGAATATGGGCTAAATGCTGGCAAATGGGACTAGGTGAGATTGAGATGTCAGGTCAGCATGGATAAGTTGGACCAAATGATCTATTTCCATGCAAACCCCAAACCTCTTACTAGTCTAACCCATAAAGACAGAGCAGTTACAGGTTGTATCAGTAAAGACAGATCAAATTAGAAATTGTGTGCACTTTCTGGAGTGTCATTTTTCAGTGAGTTATGGCCAGTGCTGGGGGTGTGCAAACAGAAAGAACTCTTTTGAGCTTTATACAATACACATGAGAATGTAGCTGCTTGCTCACTGCAACATTCTTTGTCAAACTGCTCATTATAATGAACCCAATCACACAGCTCCCTCTGCTGCACCATCATGACATTTCCATTTTCCTTAATGGCATTCCCATCATTAGGATTCATTTTGTGCTGTTGGCCCCTCCTCCCTGCATCAAATCAGATAGCAAATGATCATCCACAGGTTTCCTTAGCTAGAGAGGTTGATTGTAGTGTGTGTGTGTGTTTGAGTACGTGCATTTTTGCATGTTGTGTGCCTGGCTATGAACATGTACGAATTCATGGATGTTGTTTTATACATGTAGGTGATTATGCGATGTGTATATGTTAGGTGTGTATGTGTTGAAGAGGGTTGTTTAGGCAAGTTGCTGTACAGCTGTATGGCAATGCAGAGTGACACCAACAGTGTGGGTTTAACCCCTATACTGGCTGAAATTAGCATGAAGTTCTCATCTTTGCCCCTTGCCTGAGGCATGGTGATCCTCAGGTTAAACCACTACCAGCTGACTGTATTGAATGAAAGTAGCCTATGGCTCAATAGGACTTTGACAACTTTATCTATGTGTGTATATACATATGTGTGGTGTCTCTGTTGGGGTGTGTGTTGATTATGTGTTGTGTGTGTGTGTGTGTGTGTGTGTGTGTGTGTGTGTGTGTATATACATATTTGTTTTGAGTGGTGTGTGTTGTGTGAGGATGTTTGGGAATTATGTATATTTTAGGTTATGAGAGTAAGTGTGTGATTTGCATGTCTGAAGTCAGGGTAAAACTAATCGATTTCATCTAGCTCAAATTCTCATACACTGGAATGCAAATTTATTAGAATTCTTTGAGGACGTAACAAGCAGGATAGATAATGGGGAACCAATAGATGCAATATGTTTGGATTTCTGGAAGGTATTTGATGAGGTACTGTGCATATGGCTACTTAATAAGATAAAAACCATGAGTTGTGGGTAGTATATTAGCATGGATACAGGATTGGCTAACTAATAGACACAGAATTGGATAGAAGGGGCATTTTCAAGATGGCAACCTGTAACTAGCTGAGTGCTAACAGGATCTGTGCTGGGGACAAAATTATTCACAATATATTTGAATAACTTGGTCAAGCTTTCAAAGAAAATGGTAAAGTCACCACTGTGCCCCAAAGGATCATAGGACTGCTTTCTCATTAAAGAGAGATGATTTGGTGATGAGTTTAACTTGATGGTCACAACGCTTCAGGCAAGGGGCAAGGTTGAGAAGATGGGGCCTTCATGGTAACCTCAGCAAGTATAGGAATTTAACCCACACTGTTGGCATCACTGCACCACAAACCAGCTGTCCAGTCAACTTGAGGTATTAGCCCCCTACTTAGCTAACCAACTTGGATGAGGAAAGTGAATATACAATCTCCAAGTTTGCAAAAGTAAGTGGGAAAGCAAGTGCTGAGGGTGATACAAGCAATGTGCAAGAGAATATATACAGGCTAAGTGATTCAGCAAACACTTGGCACATGGAATATAATGTGGGAAAATGTGAGATTATGCAAATTGGCAGGAAGAAAAGAGGAGCTGAATATTATTTAAATGAAGGAAGAGTGTCGAAAGCTGTAGCAAGAAAGATTTGGAAGTCCTCAAATTAATGGAAGCATGAATCACAAAAAGCTAGCATCCAAGTTCTGCAGGTAATGGGGAAGGCAAATGGAATGTTTGCCTTCACTTCAGAGACAATGGAGCATAAAACTATACAAGGCACTAGTTAGACACACTGAGAATAATTTGAATTTTTTTTGTCTCCTTATTTTAAAGATTGGAGGTTATACAGAGAATGTTCACTGAACAGCTATGAAAGGAGAGGGTTGAGTAGGTTAGGCTTCTATGCATTAGAGGTTAGAAGAATAAAAGACAATCTTATTGAAGTTTTAAATTTTTACAGGGATTGACAGTGTAAATCTGGGGAGCTTGCTTTTCCTTGTGGTTGAGTCCAGGACTGGACGGTATAATCTGAGTAAGGGATCACCAAGTTAGGACAGAGATGAGGAGGAATTTCTTCTCTCGGAAGGCAGTAAATCTGTAGAATACTTTACCGCAGAGGGCTATGGAAGCTCAGTTGTTAAATATATCTAAGGCTGAGATAGATATTTAATCAGTGAAAGAATCAAGGATTATGGGGAAAAGGCAGGGAAGTGAAATTATAGAATCATACAGCATGGAAACAGACCCTTCGGTCCAACCAGCCCATGCCCAACTAAATTATTCCCACCTGCCTGCTCCTGGCCCATATCCCTCCAAACCTTTTCTATTCATGTATTTATCCAAATGTCTTTTAAACGTTGTAACTGTACCACTTCCTCAGGAAGTTCATTCCATACGTGAACTACCCTCTGTGTTTAAAAAAAAATTGCCCCTCAAGTCTTTTTCTAAATCTCTCTCCTCGCACCTTATAAATGTGCCCCCTAGTCTTGAAATCCGCCCTCCCAGGGAAAAAAAACAACTGCCATTAACTCCATCTATATTTCTCATTATTTTATATAACTTCCATCAGGTTGCCTCTAAACCCCCTATGCTTCAGTGAAAAAAGTCCCAGCCTATCCAGCCTTTCTTTATAACTCAAACCTTCCATAACTGGTAATATCCTGGTAAATCTTTTCTGAACCCTCCTCAGCTTAATCATATCTTTCCTACAACTGGGCAACCAGAACTGGACATAATATTCCAGAAGAGGGGACAATATGGAGCTGGAAGATCACAACAGGCCAGGCAACATCAGAGGAGCAGGAAAGTTGATGTTTCAGGTCAGGACCCTTCCTCCAGCTCCTTACTGTGTTGTCTCTGACTCTAGCATCTGCAATTCTTGCTACCTCATTCCAGAAGAGGCCTCACCAATGTCTCGTGCCACCTCAACATGACTTCCCAACTCCTATACTCAAAGGACTGAGCAATAAAGGCAAGTGTGCCAAATGCTTTTTTGACCACTCTGTCTATAGTGACGCAAACTTCCAAAGAATTATGTACCTGCACCTCTAGGTCCCTTTGTTCTACAACACTAACCTAGGCCCTACCATTAATTTATAAACCCTACCCCTATTTGTACCAAAATGCTGAGGATTAGTAGATCGGCTACAATCTCGTTGAATGGTGGAGCAGACTCGATGGGCTAAATGGTCTACTTCTGTTGCCGTGTCTATGGTCTCACGGTGCCTATTTAGTGAATTGTAAGAAGAGGGAGAGCGCTTACAAAGAATCAAAGTGGTGTTGATATGATCCTTTGTCTTGTGATTTGGTATAGAAATAGGTGTCATACAATCACAGAAGACTCACAGTATAGACATGGCCATTTCGTATCTGAAATGGCCAAATGAGCTATCTTGCTTAATCTTCCTTGGGTCTGTAGCCTTGCAGGTTACAGCATTTGAGATCTGGACATCTTTTGAATGTTCGTATTTTCTATCTCTCTTGGACTTTTGGGCAGTTAGTTTCAGCCTTTCATCACCCTGTGGGTGAAAAAAATTTATCTCCCCTCTAATCCTTCTACCAAATATTTTAAATCTAAGACCCCTAGTTACTGACCTCTCTGATAGGTAAATAGGCCCCTTTCATTCACTCTATCCAAGTTATACATTTATACATCATAGTTGAATATTCAGGCTTGTTGCATTTGCTGGAACTAAGTCTCAGGAGGAGTCCATAATATATGACCCAGATGAATTTCTACCCCAAGATTTTGACCAGGACCTAAATTTAAATGGGTTAGCAGTTGGGGTTTATTGGCAAAAGTTTTGCAATAAGGAAAGATGTTGTGGCAGTTTGAACCCTGTTGGAATATCTTTGAACAGATAACAATGCACTTACTGTATTCTGTTCCCATTGTTACGCACAGGAAAGAGATTTTGCAGGAATATCAGGAGATCAGCAGCCTGATCCAGGAGGAAGTGGTAACTATTCATCGGGAGATCAGTGATGCTATTGAGGCCATCGACCCACGCAAAGAATATGAGAGCTTCATTGAGCAAAACAGGTTTGAGCTTCTAGTGCACACAATTCTCAGTGCTCGCATCTCTGATTTGATATAGCTACAAAACTTTATTCCCAATACCTCCAATATTTACAGTAATATACATGCTGTGAAAATAATGCTTTTTAGGAGCTTCCTCACTCCTCTCCTGAAGACAATGACTGAGTGTACCAGTCTTTGCTCTTCACCTGACAGTCACAACAATTATTGTCAGTGCTATTCGACCACAGAAATCATGGTTGCTCAGACTAACATCTACGTATAGGGTTCCCGTAGCCATTGTAAGCAAGGTCCCTGGCTGCTTTTCATTCCTTCTCCACAATTCAATCCAATTGAACTGCTGTGGTCACTGTTAACTCCACTGCCCTTGTTGACTAAGAATCTGATTCTGGTACCTTTGCGGTCCAAATAGCTCAACTCCACACCTGGCGAGGACTCCAAAAATGAGACATTTCTGAACAAGGCCTGCCGTCACTTTGTTCCTTCCTGAATCCTTTTTTTGCTCCCAACGGACAGGTCTGTGGCTGAGGTCCCACCACTTGCCAGCTTTGACACTAGCCTCCTTGAGGACTTGGACAATTTGCAGGTGGGAGAGTTGGAGCTCAACGATTTGACCATTGAATCAATGCAACACAGGTAAGTGGCTTCTCCAGCACTACTCTGCATCTGTCAGTGTTGGTGCCTGTGTGCACATAAGTGCTTCCAAATTTGGTGTGAGCACAGGTACTATGAGTATACTTGCAAACATGATGTGCGTGTGTGTGCACATGCGCGTGCCTGTAGATGTTTTTAGTCACCCTATTCAGATATGCAATGACACACCTCTTGAGCAGGTGGGGCTTAAACCTGGCCTTCTGGCCCAGAGGGAGGGGCACTACCACTGCCCCTCAAGAGCGCTGAAAACAGACAGTCTCCCATCCAAATACTACACAGGCCTGAGTCTGCTTAGCTTCCAAGGTCAGATGTGATTCTGACTAGTAAGGCAGAGGCTAAACATATTATATGTGATAGAATTACCAAAGCATACTGTTGTAGATATTTTTAAATCAATCTATTCAAACTTGTTATGATACATCTCTGGGACAGATCGAACTTGAACCTGCTCCTCCTCACAATAGAACAATAACAAATAACCGCACAATTTTCATATTCCTGGTACATACTGTACAGATTTATTTTCTTTATGCCCATAGTCTAACATCTCTGGAGGAAGAGTTGCAATCTCTGAAAGAAACCATTGATAACCGACAGGCAACCATCAGACAGATCTCCACAGAAATAACAGCGGAGGAGCAATCAAGCGGCTGTAGATCACGGTGAGAAAGTCACGTGTACTGATGAGCAGGTGGAAGGGTGCAATTAAGTAGAAGATCAGCATGATCATGCTGAATGCTGGAGGAGTTTTGAGGGGCCAAATAGCTTACTCCTGGTCCTGTTCCTTATATATCTTTTTGTTCCTGATGTCTCTTTTTTTCTATTAAATGCTTTTCATTTGGTCAATTGCAGTGTTTACATCTTCAGCAAGAAATGTGCTTTGGAGGAGAGCAGACAACAGGTCCAGGTCCTTCTGTGCAACAAGGGGAGGCTGGAGGCACAGCGTCTGGTTCTGGTGCAGAAGCTGAAAGAGCTGGGAGATAAGGAGCCTCCACCAGCACTGCAGCTGGAGGAGGACAGATATTCCAACTCCTCAGTTGTGAGTTTCGATTGCCATCTACATGGAGAAAAAGTTTGAATTTCCTTGCAGTAATTATGTGTCTTCGAAATAACTCAGCACAATTCACAGCCAATCACTTACTTGTGAAGTGCAAGTTTCTCTCAGCTACAAATTCTCTCAGCTCAAAGACTACAAACTGCAAAGGCCTAGTTTCCAATGTTCTTGCCTTCTGAAGCGTGGGAACCCACCACTTTCTTTACAGATGCTGACAGAACATATTGCATATTTGCAGCATTTCCGAGTTCTGATTTTGTGCTAATCTCTTTATCTTTCTTTGAAAGGGAAAAGATAGTGTCAAAGCCTCATCTTTGGAAGCCCTGAAGACACATTTTTCAGGACTGTTCAAACCAAAGTTCAGCGTAAGTGGCATTTTCTCATGAATTCTGAAACATAAATTTTTTTGGTAGATTTTTCTACACTGAAGTGTGACTGAACCAAGGGTAGGTGGTGTTATAAATTGACTAGTGGAACATGGCCTCCTCCCATTCTCATAACCTTAAGTGGTTGACAATGTACAAAACTAAGTTGTTCAACTTCCAAAATAAACCCATTAATCAGCCTGTTCAGGGGGTCATAGAGTCATAGAGCACGGAAACAGACCCTTTGATGCAACTCGTCCATGATGAGCAGGCATCCTAAATTGAACTAGTCCCATCTGCCTGTGTTTGGCCCATATCCCTCTAAACCTTTCCTATTCATGTACCTGTCCAAATGTCTTTTAAATGTTGTAATTGTACCCACCTCTACCACTTAGTTTTGCATTTCATTCCATGCACACACCACCCTCTGTGTGAAAAAGTTGCCCCTCAGGTGTCTTTTAAATCTTCCCCTCTCACCTTAAACTTATGCCCTCTAGTTTTGGACTCTCCTATCCTTGGAAAAAGACCTTGGTTATTCACCTTATCCATGCCCCTTGTGATTTCATAAAATTCTATAAGGTCACCCCTCAGCCTCTGATGCTCCAGGGAAAAACATCCCGGCCTCGCCTCATAACTCAAGCCCTCTGGTCCCGGCAACATCCTTGCAAGTTCTTTTTTGACCTTTCTGGTTAAACAACATCCTTCCTATAGCAGGGTGACCAAAATTTTAGATAGTACTCCAAATGTGGCCTTACCAATGTCTGATACAGTTGTAACATGACATCCTAACTCCTGTACTTAACGCTCTGACTGACGAAGGCAAGTGTGCCAAACGTCGCCTTCACCACCCTGTCTACCTGCGATGCCACTTTCAAGGAACTATGAACCTACACTTCTAGTTCCCTCTGTTCAACAACAGTCCCCAGAACATTACCATTAACTGTGTAAGTCCTGCCCTGGTTTGCCTTACCAAAATTAAACTTCATCTGACACTTCTCAGTCCATTAGCCCATCTGATCAAGATCTTGTTGTACTCTGAGATAACTCTCTTCACAGTCTGCTGTACCACCAATTTTGGTGTCAACCGCAAACTAACTTACCGTATCTCCTACGTATTCATCCAAATCGTTGACGTAAATGACAAACAACAGTGGACTCAGAACCGATCCTTGCAGCACACCACTGCTCACAGGCCTACAGCCTAATTAACAACCTTCTACCACCACCCTCTGTCTTCAACCATCAAGCCAATTTTGTATCCATTGGTTGTCTCTCCCTGGATCCCATGTGACTTAACCTACTAACCAGTCAACCTTGTCTTCAAATACATTTAGCTGATATTGATTCAGAACCTAAAATGCTAACTGTGAATGGAGCAAATCCAGCCCACTGACCACAAAGGAATCTTGTACAATCCCAAGAGAGTTCAGGCTGATTTTTACCTCCCCATCACCACATACACCCTCCTCACCCCACCCACACATACACCAGCCACCTACCAGCTCAGGAGCCCTGGGGCAAATGATTATCCTTACTCCCAACCTGCTTCATTATTTTACAGTGTTGGTTACATATACATTTATGGGATTATGAGAATTGGAATATGGAAACATCAAGATATTACTCGGTTGCAAAGGATTCATCATTTGATTGCTCGGAACTGGAAAGCCAAAACATTAAAAGACACTGTGGTCTACTATATTTGCTATTTCCAAAACATCTCGTGACTTTGGACAGCAGTGTCCAAGCAAAGATTTGTGGAGAGAGATATTGGTTTAATTGTTGAGCTAACAGATCTGGAAAACCCAAATGAATTTATGTTCCTATCACTAGCAACAGCCTCTGGACGGAGGTGCTGAGTGTTTTCAGTGCACAGCAGAGGTTTTGAGCAGTTGATGAAAATGTTTACAAGGATGCAGTCCTGTGTCTTTCTGTCTGTCTCTCTTGCTCTCTCTCTCTGTCAGTAAGACTTGAAGCTGAAAGTAGCACTCTATCTTTCAGTGAAGTGGATTGAAAAAAAACTGAAAGTTTCAAATATGGACTCCTAACTGTTTCTTAGCTACATCTGAAGTCTAGTCCAAAGACTGTTTTTTATTATTCTGTTACCAATAAATCTTGTTAAAAGGAATTCAAAGGAACTGTAAGAATTATCTAAATTCAACCCTTGACCTGCAAGGGTCGTGTTTTTGTTTTCCTTTTTCCCTAATATTTTCCCCACCCATAAAAGCTCTGCATTGTCATGTATGTCTTTGTGCTTTCCATGCACAGATGTGTCTTTTAGGGATTCAGGGGGATATAATTTAATCGGGCGATAACCGGTTTGTCACTTGTTTAAAAAATGTCTGTCTATAATAAACAAGTCATTTTTGACTTTGAAAAGCCTGGTGAAAGTCATTTTTGATCTGGTTGATAATAATGAGAAACAATTTGGTGATTGATCCAGATGTTTTCACTTTGGTATGGCTCACCCTTTGATTGGGTTGGATTTCCAATGCAGTCCTCCTACCAGAGTCATAACAGGGTAACTACCCTATAGGGAGTTTACTCCAAACACTAACTTTGCACAAAGCTTTGGGTATGTTGTAAACTGTAATCCTGTGCTTGAAGGCTACTTCCACTCTCTTCCAAAGACACCATTCTGCCCTTTTATTAAATGATCCTAATGGGATTTATGGTCTTCTTAACAGCTCCCTCCCCTCCTGCCAATTGTACCAGCTGTTCAGAAGCCTCTGTGCCAGCAGACCTGGTATCATGGTGCTATTCCCCGCATGGAAACTCAGCAGCTCCTGATCAATGAAGGTGACTTCCTGGTGAGAGAGAGCCAGAACAAAGGAGAGTATGTTCTGTCTGTAATGTCTGCTGGACAGTGCCGCCATTTTATCATTCAACATGTAGATGTAAGTAACAGAACACTGAAGGGCAACTAGGGTGGTGATCTGTAAATTCCCCTAGAACTTTTTCTTCCCAATGGCTGATGTTAAGTAGTTGCTTGATCCTTGCTGTATGGTGAATTACTGCAGCTCTGTGGTGGAACATTCATGATTGGAATTGAAATTCCTTGGTTAGAAGAAAGAGTTAATTGTGGAATTGGGGTGGAGATGCCTACTCCACCAATCCTTTCCCATGCCAATGGGATGTACATGCACACGTGTGCAGTCATTGTGCAGGGACATGATGAATGTTGAGATTAGAGATAGAAGTTTGTTTACTCTGGATCACGTTGACATAAGGAGGGAAGATGTGTTGGGTAGGCTAAAGGATATTAAGGTGGACAAATCCCCAGGACCGGATGGGATCTGTCCCAGGATGCTGAGGGAGGCGAGAGAGGAAATAGCTGGGGCCCTGACAGATATCTTTGTAGCATCCTTAAACAGAGGTGAAGTGCCGGAGGACTGGAGAGTTGCTAATGTTGTCCCCCTGTACAAGAAGGGTAGTAGGGATATTCCACGTAACTACAGACCAGTAAGCCTGACGTCAGTGGTGGGAAAGTTGCTGGAGAAGGTACTGAGGGATAGGATCTATTTATATTTGGAAAAGAATGGGCTTATCAGTGATAAGCAACATGGTTTTGTGCAGGGGAGACCATGCCTCACTAACTTAATAGAGTTCTTTGAGGAAGTGACCAAGTTGATAGATGAAGGAAGGGCTGTAGATGTCATCTACATGGACTTTAGTAAGGCGTTTGATAAGGTTCCCCATCGTAAACTAATGGAGAAAGTGAAGTCACATGGTGTGCAGGGTGTTCTAGCTAGGTGGATAAAGAACTGGTTGAGCAACAGGAGACAGAGAGTAGTAGTTGAAGGGAGTTTCTCGAAATGGAGAAAGGTGACCAGTGGTGTTCCACAGGGATCAGTGCTGGGGCCACTGTTGTTTGTGATATACATAAATGATCTGGAAGAGGGCATAAGTGGTCTGATCAGTAAGTTTGCAGATGACACGAAGATTGGGGGAGTAGCAGAAAGCATAGGGGATTGTCAAAGAATACAGGAGAATATAGATAGACTGGAGAGTTGGGCGGAGAAGTGGCAGATGGAGTTCAATCCGGGCAAGTGTGAGGTGATGCATTTTGGGAGGTCTAATTCTAGAGCGAACTATACTGTAAACGGAAGAGCCTTGGGAAAAGTTGATGAGCAGAGAGATCTGGGAGTTCAGGTCCATTGTACCCTGAAGGTGGCTGCACAGGTGGATAGAGTGGTCAAGAAGGCATATGGTATGCTTGCCTTCATCGGACGGGGTATTGAGTATAAGAGCTGGCAGGTCATGTTAAAATTGTACAAGACTTTGGTTCGGCCACATTTAGAATACTGTGTACAGTTCTGGTCGCCACATTACCAAAAGGATGTGGGAGCTTTGGAGAGGGTACAGAGAAGGTTTACGAGGATGTTGCCTGGTATGGAAGGTGCTAGCTATGAAGAGAGGTTGAGTAGGTTAGGATTGTTTTCATTAGAAAAAAGGAGATTGAGGGGGGACCTGATTGAGGTCTTCAAAATCATGAAGGGTATAGACAGGGTTGATAGAGACCAGCTTTTTCCCAGGGTGAGGGATTCAGTAACGAGGGGTCACGCGTTCAAGGTGAGAGGAGAAAAGTTTAAGGGGGATACACGCGGAAAGTACTTTACACAGAGGGTGGTAGGTGCCTGGAACGCGTTGCCAGCGGAGGTAGTAGAGGCAGGCACGGTAGATTCATTTAAGGTGCGTCTGGACAGATGCATGAGTAGGCGGGGAGCAGAGGGATACAGATCCTTTTGAATTGGGCGATAGGTTTAGACAGTGAATTTGGATCGGCACAGGCTTGGAGGGCCGAAGGGCCTGTTCCTGGGCTGTAAGTTTTCTTTGTTCTTTGTTCTATTGGGTGAAGACGTGGATGAAAAATGGACTGTTTGGGTGTTTTGTGCCTGTGGAGCTGTCAGCCAGCAGGAGTCAATAGGAGGTGCTGTAACTTGGTTGAGCAGTCTGAGATGCTGGATTTTAGTTCCTCTGTAGAGTCGTGGCTTTGTATTCCAACGCTGCCAAATTCATCAATCACCGTTGGTGCATGTCAGTCGCATAATCTGAAGGCTGAGAATTCAATTCTTACTTGGGGCACAGAAATTTTTATCAAGGGGATCACAGGTTATTGGAGGTAGGTGAGAATAAATTTAAATCACCCGTTATCAATTTGAATCGAGGAGCAGTCTTTATGGGCTGAGTAGCCAACTCTTGCTCCTAATTTGCATGTTCAAAGTTGGAATTGAGATGATGTGGACATCTACTTTCAAGAGTAGAGGGAGAGAGAGTGTATTTAGTGAAGAAAAAGAAATCTTACTATAGTTAAATAATCAGTAAGTGGGGTCATCATTCTGTGCCTTTCCTGTTCAACATTAAGTGTGACATAAATGTACAGTAAGCAAAGTTCTCTATGCTGTGTGTACTACACCATGTGCACTGTATGTTATGAACAAAATGAGTGTTAGCATGCAATTATAGACATGTCAGTGTGGAAACATAGCATTCAGACCAGTCTTCATTGGTATTTAGATTGCAATAGAAAGATTATTACAATCATTTTATGAGTTAATACATACTGTGAAAAAATATTTGACAAATTTCAACTAATGTTTATACACTGAAAAGCGCTGACTTTTGAATGTGTGAATGCCATTCTCATCTTCTGTTTCTCAAAAGTCCCAGTATCGATTTGATGGTGAGAGCTTTCCCACAATCCCTCTCCTCATTGACAACCTTGTAAAAACGAGACAACCTGTCACCAAGAAAACTGGAGCTGTACTGATCAAACCAATTGTTAAGGTATGGGTTAAAATATCATGCCAATTATAAACTCTTCCCCCACTCTGTTTACCCTGAACCCCCTCCCCACTCACTCTCCCCTCCTCTTTCTCTTACCACTCTCTGTCACATTTTCTGTCACTCTGTCTTTCTCTTGTATTCTTCCCGCTCACATGCTCTCTGAGTCTGGCTCTCCTATGCTTTCTCTGTCACAATTTATTACTGGTACGCTCTCTCATGCTCTCATGATCATTTTTTTTAACCAACCACCTCCTGGGCTTTGTCTCATGCTCGTATGCCCTGTCTTTCTCATTTTCATTTGTCCTGGATCCGTTGCTTTCTCACATTTAACCTCCTCCTCATCCTAAATACATCTCTCTCACTAATTCGGTCCCTGTCTCTATTTCTCAAAGAACACTCTCCTTCTCTCACAATGTCCATTCCTCACTCTTTCTCTTGTACTCTGTCCTTTCCCTTCAGTCTTGCAGTAATGTACCTTACTAGTTATAATCATTTAGAACTTTCCACATTAAATGAAGAGACAAAGGAACTGTCTGGTGTAGCTGTCAGCCAAACACACACACAACTTCCTGATTTGATTAACTCTGTAAGTGATCTCAATTTGGACTAATGGTACTGGATCAAGATTACAATTGGTTTAAATGATCCTGCCTTAGGAACAAGAATAATCTCACAGTGGCCCCACTCCTAATCATTGTCTTACAACAGTAAATTGGGCAAAATGTTATGGTCTTTGCAGCTGACAAATTTGGAGATCCTCACTGCTTAATCTTCCATATAAACACTTGAGTAAAGCACAGGAGTAACAACAGCTGGAACCTCTGCACTGATGCTGTACATTTTGTTACAGGATAAATGGGTACTGGACCATGAAGATGTCCTGATAGGAGATCGCATCGGGCGAGTAAGTATCTACATGACTGATAATACTTACAGGATCCCATTCTCCTCAGCTCCTCCATGGTCAAACTGTATAAAATTGATATGTGTGTCTTCTTTTCCCAAAAGGTCAGCTACGAATTAATGCATAGCTTTACAGATAAGGAAAGACCCAGTAATGATCCCACAGTTGAAATGCCTGCTGCTGCTTCTGCTCTTTGTCCAGCTTCACACATTGGTACTTGGGTGAAGAGAACTGTTGTTTTGTATGGAGCTGTCATGTACACACACTTGTGCCCCTGCACACTCTCTTGATACCTCAGAGACTGCACCATTACAAGGCTGTTTGGAAATCATAGGAACAGAGTAAGCCATTCAGTCCCTCAAGCGAGATTATGGCTGATCTACGGCCTAACTCCATATACCTGGTTTTGGCCCATATCCCTTAATGCCTTTGCTTAACAAAACTTTATCCATTTCAGATTTAAAATTAACAACTGATCTAGCAAGCACTATCATTTGTGGCAGAGAGTTCCAAACATCTACCAAGCTTCTTAACATCTCTCCTGAATGGTCTGACCCTAATTCTCAGACTATAACTCTTAGTTCTAGAATCTCCAGCCAGTGGAAATAGTTTATCTTTATCTACTTTTTTAATTAATTTTTTATTAATATCCTGAAGACCGAAAAAGGAATAAGTTGTGTAATCTTTCCTCATAACTTAGCCCCTGAAGTCCAGGTATCATTCTTGTAAACCTACACTGTCCTCCCTCCAAGGCCAATATATCCTTCCTACGGCGTGGTACCCAGATTTGCTCTTAGACCCCACTTGGAGTACTAACTGGAGTTTTGTATAACTGGAGTATAACTTCTGCATCCCTCCAGTCCCCTGGATGTGAAGGCCAGCATTCCATCAGCTTTCTTGATTACTTTCTGCACCTGTTGATGACATTTTAAAGATCTATGCACTTAAAGCCTTAAGTCTGTTTGGACATCTACCGTATTTAACATTATACCATATAGAAAGCATCCTGATCTATCCTTTAATGGTCCAAAATGAATAATCTGTCACTTACACTGACTGCCATCGTCTTGCACAATCACTTTAACTATTGATGTCTCTGTGTAATTTTATATTGTCACTTACACTGTCTACAATGCCACCTAATTTTGTTACATCAGCAAATTTAGATATGATTTTCTATGCCATTATTTAAGTCATTAATAAATAATGTGAATTATCGAGAACCTAACTCAGATGTAGGACAAGGATCACATCCTGCCAAAATGAGTAACTATCCGTTTTCCCTACTTTCTGTTGCCTGCCACTCAACCAATTTCCCAGCCATGTCAGTAATTTACTCTTAATTCCATGGGCTTCTATCTTTGTTAACAATCACTTATATGGGACTTTATCAAATGTATTCTGGAAATCCATATAAACAACATCTATAGATATTCCCTTGTCTACTACCTTAGTCACCTCTTCAAACACTTCAGTGAGGTTTGGAGGCATAACCTACCTGTCAAGAATCCTTGCTGGCTCATCCTGATTAATTAAAAATTTCAAAGTGTTCAGTTACCCATTGATTATAGACTCCCAACAATTTCCCCACCACAGACATTAGATTTACTGGTCTGTAATTCCTTCAATTTCCTCTTTCATTCTTCTTTTTTAAAAAAAGTGGCATGTGTGCAATTTTCCAATCCAGAGGGATGACTTCTGTATCTAGGGAACGCTGAAAGATTATAGTTAGGGTGTTTACAGGTGCTCCCCTAGTTCCTTTAACATCTCTGATGGAAACCGTCGGGTCCTGGGGATTTGTCGCTCTTTAATTCCATTAACTTCCTCATTATCAATATTTTATTTTATTCAGTCCCTGTTCCTGATCCACTATTAATTTATACAGGAGTTCCAGCAAGCTATCCTTCTTTTCTACTGTAAATACTGAAGCAAAGTAATTATTCATTATGTCTGCCATTTTCCCACCGTCACGGACAATATATTCACTTTCTTTAGTAAGCTAACATTGCTCCTGACCACCTGCTTTTCCTTGACCATCCTCCATGACGTGATCTCATCTTGAAACCCTGCTGTCGCATATCCTAATACGCACCATATTCCCTCCTCCCATCATCCTTGTGGTCTCTGATCTGCACTGACTGAGTCAGGATCCTCAATATTAAAATTCCCATCCTTTTTTTCAATCTTTCCGTGGTTTCATCTGTCTCGCTAACCTCCTCCAACCCTTCAACTCGCTGACATCTTTGCACTCATTGGCAGGTATGCCATCAGTAGTCTGAGCCCCTCAAGTTCTGTCCTTTAACCTCATCTCCTCCTCTAAATTGCTTTTTAAAACCTACTTCTGTGACAAACATGTTATACCCATAAGAATGTCTCTTTATGTGGCTCATATATTAAATTTTGTCTCATAACAATCCTGTGGGAATTTTTACTGCTAAAGTGTGATCTAAATGCAAACCATTCTTGTTAGTGGAATGGATGTTGCTGCCTCTGAATGCATTATTTTAGGTGGTGGTGGAAGGAAGGGTGAGTGGTGGGTGTTGATGACTTTCATCCATCTTTCATCAGCCAGAACAAATAGCACCAGAAGTAGAGCATTCGGCCCCATGAGGTTGTTCAGTCATTCAATAAAATCATAGCAGTAATGCCTGTTTCCTACCTGTCCACCTATAACTCTTGATTCA
Source organism: Ginglymostoma cirratum (assembly GCA_024137785.1). NCBI lineage: Eukaryota > Metazoa > Chordata > Chondrichthyes > Orectolobiformes > Ginglymostomatidae > Ginglymostoma > Ginglymostoma cirratum. Next base: position 20,882,299 of record JAHRHZ010000080.1, on the reverse strand, counting down.
CTTGTAAATCAAAAATCTGTCTAACACAGGCTTGAACACATTGAGTGACCCAGGCTCCGTTGCTTTCTGTGGGGGAGAATTCCAAAGATTAGAGAACCAGGGGTTCATTTCTTCAAAATAAGGGATCGCCTATTTAGGACCAAGATAGTGAGAACGTGAATCTTTGGAATTCTCTTCATCAAAAGACAATGGAAACAGATCCCTTGAATGTTTTTAAGGCAGCGGTGTTTAGACTTTTGATGATTAAGGAAATGAAAAAATTGTGAGGACAGGCAGGAATGAGGTGTAATCAGATCAACATGATCTTATTGAATAATGGAGCCTGCTTATTTGTAACAACTCTCCTGGGAGACTAAATTTCATCTTAGCCTCATCTTAAATGGAGGACTCCTATTTTTAAACTGTGCCCTTAATTAAACTAAACTAAAATCTTTCTGATGCAGGGTAACTTTGGTGAGGTGTTCAGCGGGAGGATGAGGAATGACAACACTCTGGTGGCTGTGAAGATGTGCCGTGAAAATCTGCCTGCTGATCAGAAGAATAAGTTCTTGATGGAGGCCAGGTCAGTGCTAGTGTAACTACCACAGGATCATAGGCTGAACAAACAGTGACACAAACAAAGCCAAAGTGACCAAGCTACTTCCTTGATTAACCCTTCACACAGTGCAGTTGTCAAAGATGCTGCAGTAGTGCCTGATTGAAGATGTTATAGTGACGTTTAAATACATTTTAGAACAAGAATCGCCAATGTGTGTTTACCACCAATGGTCTGGGGCTTTATGGAAGACTGGGTTCAACCGATCAAAGGAATCTTTTACTGTCCAGCACTGAGAGTGACCATTCATTGGTGTCTAGTACTGAGAATGACCATTCATTGTTGCCCAGCAAAAATGTGAGTAATTTGAACTGTTTTAATCTGAATGGGAGACTTTGCAAAATCTACCAGATCATTATATAGAGGCAAAATGAAACAGTCATCAAGGGGCCTACAACAAGAATATCTTGATACAAGCCCAGACGTTTAGTGGAGGGCACAAGAACCTTCCTTCGACAGAAATGCATAGTTAGTGATTGAAACTGAGACTATGTCAATATTGAAGGATGATGATTGAGCAAAGGAGGAATGAAGGATACACTTGTAACTCAGTAGGTAATATCCCTGAGTCAGAAACTGGGTTCCAGTGCCACTCGAGCACTTGTTGGCCATGAAAGGTGTGTTTGTGAGGTTGACAATCCCAGGAATACTTCCAACATTTTCCTGATGCTCCTTAAAAGGAAATTAATTGTGTGAAGACAAAATATAAACAAACAGTTCTGACTGACAGTTCAGTTTCTAAAAGCTGTTAAAGAAACCAATGATCTCTTAACGTTGTTTCCATAACGTTTTTTTCAGAATCTTGAAACAGTATGATCATCCAAACATTGTCAGGCTGATAGGAGTCTGTACTCAGAAACAGCCCATTTACATCGTCATGGAGCTGGTGCAAGGTGAGAAGGTCAGGTGCTAACTACAATAGAAAGTGGAGTAGATAAAGATGTTTCGTCCATTTCTCACAGAGATTGTCTACAATCTGCTCCATCACCTCTGATATCATAATGACATATTCAAACACCATTCGACTCTCTCAGCAGTACAATCTATGCTGAACAGTCCATATTCAAATGCAATAAGACCTGAACAATATCCAGGTTTGGGTTGACAGGTGCAAATAACATATGTGCCACACAACTTCCATGCAATGAATTTCTCCCACAAGAGATAATCTAACCATCACTCCTTAACATTCAATGGCATTGTCATCTCTGAACCCCCACTATCAACATCTTTGGGTTTGCCATTGACCAGAAACTGAACTGGCCTAGTCATATAGTCAGAGGTTAGAAATCTTGCAGCGAGTAACTCGCCTCCTGACTCCACAAAGCCTGCCAATTATCTACAAGGCACAAGTCAGGAGTATGATGGAATACTTCCATTTGCTTGGATGAGTGCAACTCCAACAACACTCAAGCAGCTTGACACCAAAACAAAGCAGCCCACACGATTGGCAGCATATCCACAAATATTCACTAGCTGCTTCACCATCCACAAGATATGCTGCATAAATTCACTAAGGTTCCTAATACAGCACCTTCCAAACCCACAACTATTAGCATCTAGAAGAAGAGAGGCAGCAGATACATGGGAACTTCCAAGTTCCCTTCCAAGCCACTCATTGTCCAAACTTGGCCATTTCTTCGAATATATTGCCATTTCTTCGGTGTTGCTGGGTCAACACTCTCCTTAATGTCATTCTGGCTCTCCTCCTCTAAATTGCTCTTTAAAACGTATTTCTGTGACAAACATGTTATACCCATAAGAATGTCTCTTTATGTGGCTCATATATTAAATTTTGTCTCATAACAATCCTGTGGGAATTTTTACTGCTTTTACTTTACTGCTAAAGTGTGATCTAAATGCAAACCATTCCTGTTAGTGGAATGGATGTTGCTGCCTCTGAATGCATTATTTTAGGTCCTTAATGTCATTCTGGCTCTATATACATCAAATGAACTGTGGTGGTTCAAGAAGGCAGCTCACCACATTCTCTTGGCAACTAGAGATGAGCAATACATATTGGCCCAGCCAGCAATATCCACATTCCCTCACTTTTCCCAGTAGTGCAACAATTTTATTTCCTTCAAATGCCCATTCGTTTTCCCTCAAAATCATTTATTGCCTCGTCTTCCAATATGGTGCCAGGTCATCACCATTCACTGTGTAAATATGTTCTTCACATTTCCCCCTGCACCTCTCGCTGAAAACCTTCAATCTGTATCACCTTATATCTGCACAGTCAGCTAACGGACAGAAAGCAAAGCTTTCCCTCATCGAACCTGCGATCATCTTGTATTATCAAATGTCTCCTCAATTTCCTTTGCTCCAGGGAGAAGAACCCACCTCTCCAACCAAACATTGTTGTTAAAATCCCAGCGCAATGTGGTTGACTCTTAATTGCCCTCTGCAATGGCTGTTCAAGGGGAATTAGGGATGGACAACAAATGCTAATTTTGCCAGCAATGTCCACATCCCCTGAAAGATTAAGAGGGGAAAAGTGGTATAAAGAGTTTGTCTTTTGAGGAGAAGTTGAGCCTGCATCCATTAGCGTTCAGAAAAATGAGAGGTCATCTTATTGAAACATATGAGATCCTGATGGGTTTTGACAGGGTGGATACTGCTCTTTATGGGCTAGACTAAAACTGGGGGACACAGTTTAAAAAATTATAGGTCTCTCAGTTAAGATAGCAATGAAGAGAAAAGTTTTGTCTGAGGACTATTTGGCTTTGGAATTCTCTTCCCCAATTAGCAATGGAGACTGGGTGAATGTCTTAAAAATATTCAGAGATAGATAGATTCTTGATTAACAAGGTGGCGAAGAGATATCGGATAATAGACAGGTGTTGAGGCCACTATTCGATCAGCCATGATCTTATTGAATGGTAGAGCAGATTTGAGAAGCCCCATGGTCTATGCTTCCTAATTCATGTGTTCATAAACTCAATGGCCCAGATTTTCTGATGGTTACTGATTCTTCCAGTGTCAATGGGAGTTGTGCAGGAGGACACCATAAAATTCCCATTGTATCAGGCTCTGAAGGAACAGGCTGGGAAATTGATTCTGCTGGGCATTTACTTCATGATTGAAATTCTCCTCCATTTAAATCAGAGCATTCATAGATAAATACTCTAACTCTTTACTAGCTATTCAAATGACCCCCAAGGTAGCTCTCACTCTCCCAAACACACCTTCTGCCAAATACACCTACATACCCCAGTCCCTGACCTAAAATTCTCTACCCCGGGACTAAATACCCTACCCTACCCACCTCAACCCTTCCCTTTCTGAACCCACTCCCCACTTCCCCCATTTGGACCTGCCTCTGCCTCTGCCCCTGTGTGACTTTGCCATTCATTGGAAAATCTAGCCTATTTGTATTGTAAGCAGTAAATCTGAAATAAAATCGGACCATGCTGGAAATACTCAGAAGATCAGGCAACAGTGATGGAGAGAGAAAGAGAGTTATTGTTTCAGGTCAATTACCTTATCAGAATTGTAAGACGTTAGAGATGTAATCAAAGTGTTGATTATACTATCAAATCATTCACACTTCAAGAAAAAAAACCTTTTTAACTTGAAAATTTCTCAATTCAGGAGGGGATTTCTTGACATTTTTACGCAATGAAGCAAATCATTTTAGCACAAAAGACCTGATAAAGATGGCAGAGAATGCTGCTGCTGGGATGGCCTATTTGGAAAGCAAGCACTGTATCCATAGGTGAGTTCAGAAAAATCTTTGAAAACCGCGGTAGCATGAAGTCATGGAATAGGTTCATTGGTAATTTGATTGTCACTTCGTTTATTCCTTTATCCTCTCCCACTCCTGAAGATAATGACCTGATAGAGAAGGTTGATGGGTAGAGAGTGAATTCAGCTAGATCCCCCACAGTACTTTCCCCATAACGATTATTTTTCATTGAAGAGATTTGACATTCAAATGTTGGTTAGCTGTCCAATTACTGTAAATTTCACAGTCAACACCAGCCCTGCTCTCTCGTTTGACTGCAGCCTGAAAATAGGAGTGGAAATTTAGGCAAAATCTCATTCAATTTTCATACTCCCAGGACAGTGGGGGTCAATTTTAGTTTATACATGACGTGGAGGTGCCAGTGTTGGACTGGGGTGGACAAGGTCAGAAATCACATCCTTAGTACATCCTCAGCAGTGGAGTGACCCTTTGATCTTTTACTTATAAATTCTGTGCCTGATACTACCTCTCTCACTACCACCTGAAGAAGGAATAAGACTCCAAAGGCTTGCGTTTTCAAATAAACCTGTTGGACTATAACCTGGTGTCGTGTGTGATTTCTGGCCTTGGTTTATACAGCCACTTTGTGCTGACTAGCTAACTGAGTGTTGTTTGCAGGTCTCATCTCAATGTTAAGAAAAAGATATAGAGGCATAAGAGAAGGACAGTTGCTTCAACTGGGTGGAATTCATTAGACTTCAGAATCTTGGCTGACACTGCTGCGGAGTATTTTATGGAGAGCAACATTTGGAAATGCCATTTTTTTTTAGGATGTGGTGTTAAATCTAGGCCCTGCTGTGCTCTGACAAGTAAATATAGAAGATCTCACAGCATTATTCTGAAGAAGGACAAGGAAATTCTCCCTAATGTCCTCCCTCAAATTGATATCACAAAACCAATGATGGTCCTTTATTTAACAGGTGTTTGTGTGACCTTTCTGTGCACAAACTTAAACTAAAGTTGATTTGGATTATATTACAGAGATCTGGCAGCCAGGAACTGCCTGGTTTCAGAGAAAAATGTTCTGAAAATTAGTGATTTTGGGATGTCTCGTGAGGAAGAGGATGGAGTATACTCCTCGACTGGAGGAATGAAACAAATTCCAATCAAGTGGACGGCACCTGAGGCACTCAATTATGGTACATCCTGGGTTTAACAGTTCAGCAAAACCAGGGCTAGTTTATTTTAATGAGTGTGAGAGTTACTGTGTGAAGTAAGGTATGTTAGTCTGACACTGCAAAGTGTGCTCAGAAGCTAACGATCCATGCAATCTGGAAAAATGATAGCATAGTGGTAATGTCATTGCACTAGCAATCCAAAGATTGCTACCCCCAGATAATATTCTAGGAACATTGGTTCAAATCTCATCATGACATGTTACAACACGTCTGGGGCATGTGGGTCTTGAATCATGAATTTCTGACCCACTGATATAAATTCCATTTAAACTAATTAGCAATATCTGGAGTTGAAAGTTGAACTTGCTAGTTTCCATTAAAAACCCACCCTATACGCTAATGTCCTTTTGGAAAGGAAATTTGCTGTACTTGATCTGTCCTACATGTGACTCACCACTTTGACCTATGCATAGGGCAATTAAGAGGTCAGTGACAAATGGTGGTCTTGCCAGTGACGTCAACAACCCAAGAGCAAGTAGTGAAATATGTCAAGACCAATGTTGTCTGCACATCAGTGAATGCCTAGAACTGACCAGGATTCCAAGTTGATATTTTTTTCTCCCTCTCATTGGAGCCTCTCATACCAATGAAACATTGTGAGAGTGACTCAATGCCACATACACCATCAAGGGATCAGGGTGACCGCTCCTATGATATTTATTCAGTTTGTTATGCAGCTAAACCTGGAAAATCAGAGAAGGTCATTGTGTTTCCCATTATTTTGTTTATGTTTCGGGAAAGGGAACACTTACAGTCTGGGGGGCATACAGCCTGACTTCTTGGTGCAACAGTTCAAAATGGGTGACAGAAAACCAGCAGTTGATAACATCAGTGGGGATGGGATGTAAAATTGCCTGCCAGCTCACTCCAACTGTGTGTGTGTGTCTGTCTGTCTGTGTGTGTGTCTGGTGTCTGTCTGTCTATGTATGTGTGCCCGGAACAAGGGGGTGAAACCTTAAAATTACAGCATGACTAGCATGGGTAGTATTAGGAAGTATTTCTTCACACAAAGGGAAGTGGATTGAAATCTAGAATCTCTCTCTCTGCAAAAAAAAACTCTGGAGGCAGGTGCAATTGAAAATTTAAAAACTGAGATTGATGGATTAGCTGAGGAGATTTAGTGTTAACGGAACCAGGATTGATGGAGTTAAGATGTAGATCTCACATGGCTTAATTGAGGGCTGAACAGATTTTAGGGGTTGAATGACTTTCTAATATTCCTATGTTCCTAGATTAATCAAGATTTGAAGAAGCAAAAGAGAGTTCTATCATTGAAACTTTGAGCTTTACTGATGACAGTTCATGATTCTGGAATAGGCCTGCTGTTCTGAGACAGATTATGCACCATGTAAATCTCTGCTTCTGTTCATTTATCACAGGACGGTTCACGACTGAGAGTGACATCTGGAGTTACGGGGTACTGCTATGGGAGACATTCAGTCTAGGTTCAACACCATACCCAACCATGACAAATCAACAAACTCGAGAGGAGGTTGAACAAGGTGAAAGTCAATGCAAAGTTATATCCAAGCAATAAGAATACGTAAAAATACACTGGGCACAATAAGTAGGTCTTCTCCATTTAATAAAAAAAACACTTTGCCTGGTTCCCTTCACACTTTCTCCTTTCTGGTGTTTTGGACAATGTAGTAGCAAATTTACTCTGTATCTAACCCCATACTATCCCTGCCCTAGTGTTTGATAGGACAGTATAGAGGGAACTTTACTCTTTATGTAACCTCTACCTGTTTTGGGAGTGTTTGAAGAAGATACTGGGAAGCCCAAAACAGGAATTATTCCATTTTCCTGTGTTACTGGTGAGGAGTGTTGTCTCCTAGTCTCAGACTTGGATGATGTCTGTGAGGGATATGAGCTACCAAGTTTGCAGACCCCAGAAATAGCTCCTTAAAGACAAGTGGAAAAACATCGGGAGATGGGGAGATCCATTGCTGATCCACTAATTGATTTATTCTTTGTCTCTAGGCTATCGACTCAGTGCTCCTGATTCTTGCCCAGATGAGGTTTACAGTATTATGTGTCGCTGTTGGCAGTATGATCCAAAGAAGCGCCCAAATTTCAGCACCATTCACCAGGAGCTTGTGGCTCTCAGGAAAAAATGGAAGTGAAACTGAAAACAATTTCTTTTGTAAACCATGTTCCAACTGCCCTCAGTGTATCGACATTAACAAGATTGGGAGTAACACCATATGTTTAATCTATCACCTGAGGGATGGCTAGCCTCGTTAGCTATGCTCATATCCAAAGAATTAATTAATAAAATATTTCCACCATTTTTTTTTTAATGTAGACCATCCAAACACTTCCTGTTTCAAGTAGGTAGCATCAACTTCACACAGGGAATGAAGAGAGACTAATATTCCCTTTACGCTGACCTAACACTGTTTCTGATGAAATGCCAATGACACTGGCTTGATATTTTCCCAATCTTCCATCCCTTGTAGGAACTGGAATGAGGCCACCTACAAATAATTCACAAAATGCTCTTAACAGACGAGGGGAATTTTTAAAAAAATAATTCATCAGAAGTGAGCTTTACTGGCTGGGTCAGCAATTAATGTTCATCCCTAATTGCCCATGGAGGTGGTGGTGGTGAGGGTGAGGTGCCTTCTTGAACCACTGCAGTCTATTTGGTTTAGGTAGCCTGCTGTTAGGAAGGGAGTTCCAGGGTTTTGACTTGGTGATACTGATGGAACAGCAGTATATTTCCAAGGATGGCGGGTGGCTTGGAGGGATACTCTTTCCCCCACCCCATGTTCCCATTGAAGGGGTTGTGGATTTGGCAGGAAAGATTACTTGACGTATACACCAATTGATGTTGGAATAAGACCACATAAAGATTCAGTCCCCAATTAGCATCGTACAACAGTGTCTCTCAGGGTTGAATTTATTAATGATAGCAAAAGAAATCTCTTCACCAATTCCCCAGCATGAAGTCTTTACTACAAGAAGCAATTGGATATGAATAAAAAAGGATTTCTTGTTATTTTGGAAAAATTTTGAGTATTATGGTAATTTTCTTCCCGTTGCTAACACGGAAAATGCCCAAGCAAAATAGAATCACAGAATTGTTACAGCATAGAAGAGGCTGTTCAGCCTATCATGTCTCTGCTGGTTTTCCAAACGAGCATCTTACTGAATGCCATTCTTATACTTTTCTGTTTAATGTCCTCCCTCTTTCAATTTTATCCAAACTGCTTTTTCTACTCCTGACTGGGAGCTACAGGTAACAATCCCAATCTGTTACCTCATCCTGATTGGTCACAGGGCTTCACACTTAAAGGCTACTTAACTCGCCTACCCCACTGCCCCCATTTAACAGCACTGGTAGTCGATCGGAATCACTGGGATAATGGTCAAACGGCTGAACCAGAGACAAAGTTTATCATTGGCACACAGGTGCATGCACACACAGACACTTCCATTGCTGTATCACCTGTTGGACTGCAGTTTGAGCCTGGGATCTTTCAGGTTTACCAGCTCACACTTGTAAGCAGCTGAACCACTGTCCTTGGGATAACTAGTAGACCACCTTTGTTGCCGTTGCCTAACCTGGCTGCAGACAATTCTAATGTCCATGCTAACTGAAGATGAATTATTTTGGAACTAATTATCCCCTGTGTTTGAACTGAATCCTTTCAGGGATGTTGAAACTATGGCCTCAGACCAATTGCCATCCTTCAACCCTAGCAAACCAATCCAGGCAGCTTTGTTAAATTTGTGCTTAGGTTGCTTGAACTATTTGGATTTTAAGGTGCTTAGGTTTGAAAAGATCAGTTCTTAATTCCTTTTAGCTCATTGATGTTAAAATCAGAACATAGATCTGTTTGTATCTATTGGAGTTTTACGGGAACGTGACTGAAACTCGGTGGCCTCCTAATTATTTTTGTTCTTTCGTGGGATGTGACTTTACGTGTTGCTGGCTAGGCCAGCTTTTATTGCTCGTCAGAAGGTGATGGTGAGCCACCTTCTTGGAACTGCTGCAGTCATGTGGTCTCTGGCATGCTCTGTGTCAATTTGGGATATGGTGACAGAAACCTCAACTGCCCCTGCCATTGTATTCTACTGTGAAAATGCACCACAGAAATATCTATCAAGTACTGCTGTTTTAATGAAGCTTAAATTGGACTATAAATTATTTAGCTTTTACATGGAAACGGTTTTTTATAGTGTAAAGTGAAATAAACAGCAATGGTCTAATTAATTATCTTGTTCACTAAATTGGTATCTAATGCTTTTGAGAATTGAGTTGGGGTTAGTAACTTCAGATTGATTATGCTGATAAAATGGAGTGGACTTGGAGTCTCCACTTCAGTAATCAGATACACTTCAGGGAGACCATTCAGCCCATCCATCACAGAGGTGCTACATTTCTGCATCAGGTTCAGCTCTCTGTTCAAGAAGTTCTAGAACATCTACCATGTCCTAATAAACAGTCCTTTCATGAAGGCTAAAATCACCTCCAATAAACTGCTTCATCAATTTGTTTCACTATTATCCAAAAAGTAACTTACTGTCCGTGAAGTGCTTTGAACAGTGCACACGACAAGTTAATGTGGCAATAAAGCAATTTAGATTTTATACTATTGCTAAACTACCAAAGAATAAAGTGAGTATCAAAAACAAAACTTAGGTAATGCTACAGTGAAGCATAACAAGATATTCCTAAGAGTTTCTCTCTCTCTGTTTGTCAAATTGGTTGTGATACCAGTTTCAGGCTATTTACGACATTGACCGCAGGAGGAAAACAGAAAATGAACCACTGAGTTCACCTAAGGTGTCTTGAATGACTGAATGCTGCTCTATGCATCTACAACATATTTTTAAAAATCTCATGTCTATATACATTTCTTGTTGCCATTTTTCATCCTAAGTTCTTATGTTCATACTGATAATGGAAAACACCTATGTAAAATGTCACATTATAACTTTGCCCTCCGTTGGTGAGAAGATATTGCAGAATCATTATAATGGGAGTGTCATTACAATCAGACAAAATACATCTGCAGTTACCCTTCTAAACAAGATCATAAGACTTTATGATAGAAATACAAAAATATTACTTTAAAATGATTATTGAATTAGATAGACTCAGCTTGATCCAGATATCCTGGAACTGCTATATTAAAAGATAGCACATAGACTGGTGTGCATTGGAAAATTAACTAGCATGTGTGTTAACCCAATCCCCAGCCATTTACAAACAAATCTGAGTGTTTGTCAACAAACGTCTGTGCAAATCAGCAAAAGCAATAGTGAACAGGCCTGGTGTATCAGCACACTCCTGTACTGCAGTGAGACCTGGACTGTGTGTTAGCAATACGTTAGAGAGCGAGACAAATCCCCTCAGCCACATTTCTGCTGGATCCTTCCAATTCAATGGGAGAACTATTGAACAAACGCTAGTGTCCTTCTTGAAACCAGCTCTATAAGTAATCAGGCAAAACTCCTGCAAAATCAACTGACAATGTGTCCAAATGGCTGAAAGGTATTTCCCCTGCTAGGATAACAAGGTGTGGAGCTGGATGAACACAGCAGGCCAAGCAGCATCAGAGGAGCAGGAAGGCTGACGTTTCGGGCCTAGACCCTTCTTCAGAAATGGGGGAGGGGAAGGGGGTTCTGAAATAAATAGGGGGACGGGGGAGGCGGATAGAAGATGGATAGAGGAGAAGATAGGTGGAGAGGAGACAGACAGGTCAAAGAGGTGGGGATGGAGCCAGTAAAGGTGAGTGTAGGTGGGGAGTTAGGGAGGGGATAGGTCAGTCCAGACAGGTCAAGGGGGTAGGATAAGGCTAGTAGGTAGGAGATTGGAATGGGGCTTGAGCTGGAGGAGGGGATAGGTGGGAGGAAGGACAAGTCAGGGAGACGGGGACGAGCTGGGCTGGTTTTGGGATGCGGTAGGGGGAGGGGAGATTTTGAAGCTTGTGAAGTCCATATTGATACCATTGGGCTGCAGGGTTCCCAAGTGGAATAGGAGGTGCTGTTCCTGCAACCTTCGGGTGGCATCGTTGTGGCACTGCAGGAGGCCCAGGATGGACATGTCGTCTGAGAAATGGGAGGGGGAGTTGAAATGGTTCACGACTGGGAGCTGCAGTTGTTTAGTGCGAACCGAGCATAGGTGTTACGCAAAGCGGTTCCCCAAGCCTCCGCTTGGTTTCCCCGACGTACAGGAGGCCACAACGGGTACAGCGGATACAGTATACCACATTAGCAGATGTGCAGGTGAACATCTGCTTGATTTGGAAAGTCTTCTTGGGGCCTGGGATGGGGGTGAGGGGAGAGGTGTAGGGGCAGGTGTAGCACTTCCTGCGGTTGCAAGGAAAAGTGCCGGGTGTGGTGGGGCTGGAGGGGAGTGTGGAGCAGACAAGGGAGTCACAGAGAGAGTGGTCCCTCCGGAAAGCAGATAAGGGTGGGGAGTGAAAAATGTCTTTGGTAGTGGGTCGGATTGCAGGTGGCAGAAGTGTCAGAGGATGATGTATTGGATCTGGAGGTCGGTGGGGTGGTACGTGAGGACAAGGGGGATTCTGTTTTGGTTGTTATTGCGGGGAGAGGGTGTGAGGGATGAGTTGCGGGAAACGTGGGAGACACGGTCGAGGGCATTCTCGACCACTGAGGGAGGGGGAAGTTGCGGTCCTTGGAAAAACGAGGACATCTGAGATGTTCGGGAGTGGAATGCCTCATCCTGGGAGCAGATGCGGCGGAGGCGAAAGAATTGGGAATAGGAGATGGCATTTTTGCAGGAAGGTGGGTGGGAGGAGGTGTATTCCAGGTAGCCGTGGGAGTCAGTGGGCTTGAAATGGATATCGGTTTCCAGGTGGTTGCCAGAGATGGAAACAGAGAGATCCAGGAAGGAGAGAGAGGTATCAGAGATGGTCCAGGTGAACTTAAGGTTAGGGTGGAAGGTGTTGGTGAAGTGGATGAACTGTTTGAGCTCTTCGTGGGAGCATGAGGCAGCGCCGATACAGTCAATGTAACGGAGGAAGAAGTGGGGTTTAGGGCCAGTGTAGCTACGGAAAAGGGATTGTTCCACGTAACCGACAAAGAGGCAGGCCCAGCTTGGGCCCATGCGGGTACCCATGGCCACCCCCTTCATCTGTAGGAAGTAGGAGGAATTGAAAGAGAAGTTGTTGAGGGTGAGGACGAGTTCGGCTAAGCGGATGAGGATGTCAGTGGAGGGGGACTGGTCGGGCCTGTGGGACAGGAAGAAGCGGAGGGCCTTTAGGCCATCTGTATGGGGAATGCAGGTGTATAGGGATTGGACATCCATGGTAAAGATGAGGTGTTGGGGACTAGGGAATTGGAAGTTTTGGAGGAGGTGGAGGGCGTGGGTGGTGTAGGTAGGAAGTTCCTGGACCAAGGGGGAGAAAATGGAGTCGAGATAGGTGGAGATGAGTTCGGTGGGGCAGGAGCAGGCGGAGACAATGGGTCAACCAGGGTAGTCAGGTTTGTGGATTTTGGGAAGGAGATAGAAGCGGGCGGTGCGGGGTTGGGGCACGATGAGGTTGGAGGCTGTGGGTGGGAGGTCACCTGAGATGATGAGGTTGTGGATGGTTTGGGAGATGATGGTTTGGTGGTCAGGTGTGGGATCATGATCAAGGGGGCTGTAGGAGGAGATGTCGGAGAGTTGGCTCCTGGCCTCAGCGATGTAGAGGTCAGAGCCTGATACTACAACTGCGCCTCCCTTGTCCACGGGTTTTATGGTGAGGTTGGGATTGGAGCGGAGGGCTGCACATTCGGTGGGGGAGAAGTTGGAGTGGGGTGAGAGGGGTGGAGAGGTTGAGGCGATTGATGTCTCGACGGCAGTTGGAGATGAAGAGGTCGAGGGAGGGTAGGAGGCCTTGGGGTGGTGTCCAGGAGGAGGGGGTGTGTTGGAGGCGGGAGAAGGGGTCAGTAGGGGGAGGGTTAGGCTTATGGTTAAAGAAGTAAGCGTGGAGGCGGAGGTGGCGGAAAAACTGTTCACCGTCCAAGCGTGAGTTGTATTCGTCGATGTTTGGGTGGAGGGGGACAAAGGTGAGCCCTTTACTGAGGACTGACCGTTCGCCCTCAGTAAGGGGGAGGTCTGGGGGGATGGTGAAGACCTGGCAGGGTTGGGTGCTACTGACTCCTCTGGAGCTGCTGGCTGTGGAGGCGGTGGCGGAGTGATGTCGGCGTCGGCAGTGGGCAGAGCTGGGTAGGCAGCAGCAGCAGCGACGGTGTCGGTAGGTGCATCCTCAGTGTCTGTGGTGTTGGCCTCGGAAATGGAGGCAGTGGCTCGGTCCTGTTTTTCAGCTCTCGTGGACAGCCTTCTGGGGGGCAATAAAGAAAATGTTTCAAGGACAACCCTGATGCCAGCATTTCCCTTAATGGCCAGGAGGAGCTTGTTCCCAATCTTTTAACTCGGGGACAGCTTGTCCTTCAAACTGTATTATGCTTTGAGCGCAAACACCTTAATGATGAGGCAGAATGGCAGCAGAGAAGAAAAGGAAATAAAGCGAATCCTGCATTCTGAGATAAAAGGTACTGCAGATGCTGGAGAATCCGAGATAACAAGCATGGGGCTGGATGAACACAGCAGGTCAAGCAGCATCATAGGAGCAGGAAAGCTTGACGTTTCGGGCCTAATCCCTTCTTCAGAAATGGGGGAGGGGAAGAGGGTTCTGAAATAAATAGGGAGAGAGGGGGAGGCGGATAGAAGATGGATAGAGGAGAGGATAGGTGGAGAGGAGGCAGACAAGTCGAAGAGGCGGGGATGGAGCCAGTAAAGGTGAGTGTAGGTAGGGGGGTGGGGAGGAGATAGGTCAGTCCAGGGAGGACGGACAGGTCAAGGGGGCGGGATGATGTTAGTAGATAGGAGATGGGGGTGTGGCTTGGGGTGAGAGGAAAAACCGGTTAGGGAGGTGGAGATGAGCTGGGCTGGTTTTGGGATGCGGTTGAGGGAGGGGAGATTTTGAAGCTTGTGAAATCCACATTGATGCCATTGGGCTGCAGGGTTCCCAGGCTGAATATGATTTGCTGTTCCTGCAGCCTTCGGGTGGCATCACTGTGGCATTGCAGGAGGCCCAGGATGGACATGTCATCTGAGAAATGGGAGGGGGAGTTGAAATGGTTCGCGACTGGGAGGTGCAGTTGTTTGTTGCGAACTGAGCGCAGGTGTTCTGCAAAGCGGTCCCCAAGCCTCCGCTTGGTTTCCCCGATGTAGAGGAAGCCACAACGGGTACAGCGGATGCAGTATCCCACATTGGCAGATGTGCAGGTGAACCTCTGCCTGATTCTGATGAAGGGTTTAGGCCCGAAACGTCAAGTTTTCCTGCTCCTATGATGCTGCTTGACCTGCTGTGTTCATCCAGCCCCATGCTTGTTATCGCGAATCCTGCATTCTGCTGTCAGATCAAGGATCTCAATGGATTTTCCGTGCTATGTGTCCAAAATCTTCAGGTTGAGGATGGGCTGGTCAGTTACTCAAAGACCCAAGGCAGAATCTCATGAGCTTTACAGTAATAGAGATGTACAGCACTAAAACAGACCCTTTGGTCCAACTTGTCCATGCCGACCAGCTATCCTAAATTAATCTAGTTCCATTTGCCAGCATTTGGCCCATAACCCTCTTGCTGTATTCATGTACCCATCCAGCTGACTTTTAAATGCTGTAATTGTACCAGCCTCCACCACTTCCTTTGGCAGCTCATTCCATACACGCACCACTCTGTGTGAAAAAGTTGCCCCTCAGGTCCCTTTTAAACCTTGCCCCTCTCACCTTAAACCTATTCCCTCTAGTTATGGACTCTCCTACCCTGGGGAAAAGACCTTGACGATTCACCCTATCCATGATTTTATAAACCTCTATAAGGGTCACCCTTCAGCCTCTGACACTCCAGGGAAAATAGCCCCAGCCTATTCAGCCTCTCTCTATAGCTCAAACCCTCCAGCCCTGGCAACATCATCCTCAGAATGAGGGACAGCTGCAGATTCATTCAGTTCTATAGAGTGGGCACTAGCCAAGGTTCAGCGGGTAGCAATCCCGCTCCCCAGTTAGAACATCATGGGTTCAGAGACAAGGACAGAAAATATTCCCGGTGAAGTACTGAGGGCATGTTACACTGTCGGAAAAGCCATCTTTTCGATGAAACATTGAATTGAGGCTCCGTTTGCTCTATCTCGGGGTGATGTAAAATATTCCATGCCACTGTCATCAACGGTGAGTTCCTCTTGTGGCCTCGCTGTAATTATCTCCCAGGAAATAAAATTAAAATAATTACCTAGTCATTTTTCATTTACTTGACGTGAAATTTGCTGTACGTATATCGGCTACTTCGTTTGCTATAATAATTACATATCAAAAAAAATTTCAATTAGCTGTCTCATCGTTCGAGATACCTTGAGGTGGTGCCTGGCGCTAGGTAAATGCACGTCCTGTCAGCGAAGGAGAATCTCCTTCAAACCGGTTGGGTCCTTAGAGCGCAGACTCGCTGCCGGCTCTTCCCAACACGCAGTCTCGGTGTTGACACGTTCATTGCGCAGTCTCAGTGCCGGGTCCAGCAGAAAGTCGCGTCGCTCAGGCGACGAGGGTGTGCGAGTTCTCAGGCGCCAAGGCCGCGTCTGTCCACAGACCGGCCGCGGTGACCAGGTTTGCAGCTGTAGGGGAGCACGGGGGGTTGCGGGGACCATGTTGCTGCGAGGCCGGGCACTGACATGCGGCCGCTGAGACCGGCCCCGCGGGGGGGTGGCGGCGGCGGCGGGAGTGCGGGGAACCGGGATACCCGCAGGATGAAGCTGAAGAAGCAGGTGACGGTGTGCGGCGGCGCCATTTTCTGCGTGGCCGTTTTCTCGCTTTACCTGATGCTGGACCGCGTACAGCACGAACCGGAGCGGCGGCAGAGCGGAGTCAGCTTCCCTCGGGTAATGGCGACCCCCGCCCCCCAAACACACACCCAACAGCCGCGGGGAGAGGAGATGAAGGAAAATTACTACCCTGCAAGAAGGAGTAGGAGAGTAGAGGGCGACCTGTGTTGGGGGTGGGATTGGTACGGAAGAGAGAGGGGAGGGAGATCCACGGAGGGCGGGGATGGAGTGGAGGGGGAAGGAGAGGATAAACACCAACACCACCCCCCCCCCCCCACTTAGAAGGGAGGGAGCAACAGAAGAGGAGTGGGAAAGAAGACAAGACCCCTGGGGGAAGAGACCAATAAAGATTGTCAGGATGAGGGAAAGATTGGCTCCCGTCTCCAGCAGTAGCGTGTGAGTGAGAGCCCGCCCCCCTCAGGTGGTGTGTTACGGAAATCAGATCACTGTTGGGGGTTGGCGGAGGAATGTGGGGAGAGGTGCTGAGAAAGATGGAGTGTGAGAGAGGAGGGAAGCTGCTGAGACAATAATGGAGACAACAAGCATGGGGCTGGATGAACACAGCAGGTCAAGCAGCATCATAGGAGCGGGAAAACTCGACGTTTCGGGCCTAAACCCTTCATCAGAAATGGGGGAGGGGAAGAGGGTTCTGAAATAAATAGGGAGAGAGGGGGTTAGCTTGTTGTCTCGGATTCTCCAGCATCTGCAGTACCTTTTATCTCTGAGACAATAATGGAGTTTGGGAGCGGGGAGTGATAGAGAAAAAGGAGCTAGGGAGATCTAGGCTGGATGGGAGTTTAGATGTAGGGGTTCGGGGACAGGAAAAACCTGCTTGGGTGCAGTGTGGCGAGATGACAAGGAGACCTTGGAGAATGGGACAAGGAGATCTGTGACAGCTCCTGTCAGTGTCGCAAGATGTATTTAGGAGCAGGACTGGCTCATCATTCAGGATGTTTTCAACAGCATGGTGTGCAGTCAGTCTCCATGTAGGGCAGTGCTGAATAACACCATTTGAGTATGCATTTTTAAGCAATTGATTAACATTAAAAACGTCAACAATATTTTGTGTGGTAACCTGTTGTCATTCGCATTGGACTGTCTAGAAGGCACTTGGACACAGAGTCAATAGTACTGTATTTTTCACAAAAGATTTGGATTAATAATTGCTGCGGAAAACTTTCTTTGGCAATGGGAAAAGGCTGAGTGGAATTTTGGCTCTCTGAGCTGGCGAAGATGAGGTGGATTGAAATAGCTCCTGTGCTGTATGATTCTTGCAATGCAATATTTAGTATGTTTACAGTGCAAAATCTTTCTTATTGGGATATTAAACAGCTGAAGTTTGTAAATATTCTGTTAGTGAGAATTGTTTGTAGCAATTTCTTTTAAACCAAAGTTGCAAATGCTGTTAGACAACTAATTTGACCTGGAGAGTAAAACAATTCTGTTTTCCTGGAGTTTTATTTGGAGTTCAAAGGAATGATGGCATTGGCAGCATTCCTCAGATAAAGGAAAAGATATTCTCTTTCCCATTTACTTCCTCTTTTGTTCCACATTTCCCTGAAGTTTCGAATGGGATAATACACCACCTTATAACTGTCAAGTGCTGGTTCTTTTGTGACTGTCTTTTGAGCCTGGTGGCCATTATTGTGTCTGAGCCCCATCTTGCTGCTGGTGTGTTACTAATAATTATATATATCTGCCCATGGCACCTAACAATGCAACACAAGAATTGAGTCAGAGATAGTAGGAACTGCCGATGCTGGAGAATCTGAGATAACAAGGTGTAGAGCTGGATGAACACAGCAGGCCAAGCACCATCAGAGGAGCAGGAAAGCTGATGTTTCGGGTCTGGGTCTGTCCAGCTCTACACCTTCTTAACACAAGAATTGAAATGTATGTGACTCTTTGCCCTGTTATGTGGACCATTTATCCTTGAACTTTGTTAAACTGCAGCTTTGCTACTGTATAACTAAAACAGTTGTGCGACTGCATCATTGAAGGACCAAACAGTAGCACTTGAAAAGATATTCTGGTACAGGATATCCTTAAATAAAAATGATGTTCTTTGACAGTTTGTAAAAACACTCTTGTCTTCAGTGTGTCTAATACAGTGTTACACTGTAGTAGTGCAATACGAGCCTTGAGTTTCTTTCTGCCACCAATTCTTGGACAATTTTCTCCCACCGTCCACCCTCCTTTACTTTGTCTAAGTGAACACTGTGATCTGACAATAAGTTTCGATGGACTGAGTAGAAGATATTACAACTTGGGAGATACTGAATTGTTTTTTTTCCAGAGCGAGCTGAGGCTAGTTTTCATGTCAGATTGATGCATCACAATCGAGGAATTGAGTTGTATTCCAGCCCGTATAGTTTTCTGCTGCACCAGACATGACTTTACCAATCAGGTGTTGATGCTGATGCCCAGTATTATATTCCAGGTTCTGCATTTAGCACATTGGATGCACAGTGTTCATCTGTGTAGACCTTTCTCAAGGTTCGGTGACTTTGGAACACCTATTTGCAATTTTCCTCTCCCAGAGAGTATGTCTGACCTTTTCATTTGTGTTCATAGTTAACAGATTCTGTGTTCTTCAAAGTACTGCCCACTTGCTGAATCAGAATGATACAGCACAGGAGGCCCTTTGTGCCTGAAAGCACTGTGCAATTAGCTGAGTTGATGAACCAATACCCATAGTGCAAAGGATAATTAAAAGTAGATGTTCAGAATAGATGTGTGCCAGTGGGAGGGTTGAAGCAAGATGAGGAAGCATTTTAACTACAGTGGGTGAATGAGCTAATACAAAATGCAAAGACGTTTGGAGCACAGCAGGTCTGAGGGAGGGATTGGAAGAGGGTATTGATCATGGTGTAGGTTACCATGTACTACAGTCAATGAAATTCAGTTAGCATTCCCGTAATGCGAGCTGTCCCACCAGTGAATAATAACCATGCAGTCAAGGTATTGGTTAGTAGTGGGCTCCTTTGATTAAAACCATTCCTTTTGTCTTTTGCATTTTGAAATGTAGCATCTCATTGAATAAATAGCCATTGATGTTTTCTATGTCAACTGTGGCCCACTGCCACGTGTCAGTCAATGAATTTTTATTTTTTTTTTAAGACTTTGAACTAAATTGTCAGGCTGCTAACATGGTTTACATGGACATAAGTGATTAAACTGCGTTTAACTGTCAGTGACTAATTCTAAAATTTGTTAACAGCAAATCAATTAAGTGTCAAATCTCTCGAAGTAAATTTGTGTGGAGTCACATTGAATAAATTTTCACTTTAAAGTGGATGATTTATTGCAAAAACTGACTGGGCATAGATGTTTCTCCAGGCCAAAAAAGTGTAAATGTGGTAATTTTGGACCTTGTTGAATTTGTAAAACTGATGGAGGATGGGAGAAGAATATTACTGTTAAGATTTTTAAAAAATGTCAACTAAGCAGATCCTGCATTGATCATTTTTGGTGATCTGAATGGAGGAAGCACTGAATGGGAGGAAATATTGGATAAAGATGATGTGTCATATCATGGTGTATTTTGAAGTAGACCAAAGTCATTTTAAGGTGACTTTGAATTTAATTGGTGTGGAGTAAACAGAGTGGCAGGTCACTTAGAGTTTAATTGTTATCTCAGAAATAAACCGTAGATTGGGAAGAGCTTGTGCATTTCGGGTACCAGCTGGGACCGACTACATATGAAATATTAATGTAGAATGCTTGGAAATTTAATGAGTATCTTGTCTGATCTTTAGACGTGAAGTATTAGATCTCTGCTGTGAACTGACACTTGAATAGAGCTCTGCCACAGAATATTCCCTCCACTGTTATATCTTGGGTCCATTGACTTTGCAATTTATTCAAGACTGAGACAGATTTTTAATCAACGGGTGAATTAAGGGTCATGAGATAAAGCAGGAATGTGGAAATGAGGGTTATCGGATCAGCCATCGCCTCATTGAAGATGGAATATAACAGATGGGCCGACTTTTCAACATCTCACGGCCCAGTAACTATTATTGCAACGTTTTGGGTAGTGTCCAGTAGATTTTCTTTTCAGCCATTCTGAATGATACCAAGCTGGGAGGGTATAACAGAGGTAAAATTCCCTGAATAATCGTTGCTTTCTCTTTCTGGTTTTCCATTGCAGAGTCAAATCTCAGTGCTGCAGAATCGCATTGAGCAACTGGAGCAGCTTTTGGAAGAAAATCACCAGATAATCAGCCACATTAAGGACTCTGTGCTGGAGCTGACAGAAAATGCTGGAGGTTTCCCTGGCCTGCTCACTTATCAGGGGAATGGTTCCTGGGCTATCCCTGCAGGCAATCACCCAACTTTCCTGACTGTGTTGCCGCAGGATTGTCAGTTTGCCCTTGGGAATAAAGGACAAAAAACAGACCTGCAGGTAGGGAAGCCTGATAAAATGTTAAGGCAGCATATTTCGGTTGGATTGTATAAATTAATCTGCATGGATCAATGACATTGTCTTTTAGTTAAAGCTCTTCTGACATGATGAGATTCCTATTGTGATGAAGGAGAGAATCACCTTAATGTAAAACTGCCAGCTTTCACTGTGACTGCGATATTTCATCCTGGTCTCATTATCCTATAAGATTTCCTGTATTCTATCCCCCCTACTACCACCATAAACCCCCCATCCCACCCCTCTTAGGCCTCCCTGAGGGTTTCATTAATGCTATTTGCAGTGCAGTTTGCTGGTTCAGGCACCCCCATGTCCCTGGCAACCAGCCACTATGCTGCAGATGAAACTGTGTATGTCAACTTCATAAATATGCAAGGAATCAAGTTGCAAGAAATGGTTTGAGTGGGAGCCTTAAATGCCAGCTTAGTGCAGTTGGTCGCGATTTAATTTAATGAAGACCATGTGTTCAATCCTCACTCTACTCTTTGTGGTTGGTTTGTAACCAGATACCTGACTCAAGTGATGTAATCTCTATATGACCTACTCTTGAGATCTATCATGTTTCATCTGGTTATTGTTCTTGTGAAATCTGGGTTTATGGCTTGAAGTTCTGCATAGAACAGCATATTCATATTTACTGAAGTGTTATTCATGTTATGCTTCTGTCAGCAGTGATTTAAAATAAGGTGAAGTGCAGAATGTCTGAAATAAAAGCTGTCAATCCTACACATTTCCAGCATGCCCTTCAGCATGCAACCAGTTCTGCTGAGGTTATACAGTTGTCTTTTTTACCGATTTTGAGTTGCTTTAATTTCCATTTTTTAAAAATTTCTAGAATGTGAAATTTATTCATTAATGACGAGCTCAAGATAAGACATAACCCAGAGTACTGTGAATATATCCTTAGGGAAGCAGAATCTTCAAAACTGCTCAACCTTTTCATTTTGAGTTGTAATTAGTGCTGCCTTCCGGGTACTGCTTTTATTTGGAGTTATTATCTCTGTATGCTTGAAATATGCATTCAAAATAAACACAATTAAAGCCAACCTTACAGTGTTCAGAGGACATGTAATCATACTGATAATTGGGATTTATTATCTCACTCAGTAACCAGATCCTGTTGGAATGTATGACTTTAGGTTAGAGGAAATGATGCAGTGCAGTGTTCTGCAGTTGACTGTTTCGAGTTTGGTGGTGGTCCAAAATTGCCCGCGCGTTTTCTTTGAGATCCTTGGTAAATTCTTGCTGTTTTCCTCTGACAGATGCTGGACGTTTACTCACTTTTGAAGTTTGATAACTTGGATGGTGGTGCTTGGAAGCAGGGCTTTGAGATCACATACAATGAACATGAATGGGACAATGACCCACTACAGGTATATGTTGTCCCCCACTCCCACAATGATCCAGGTGAGTGGAATGCTGCAAACCCGTGTTATTGTTGGTGGGGAAATAGGCTTCAAGGCTCAACTAATTTTGCGACAACCTGACTGTGGCTTTGCTTTGTAATGTATCTGTTGACTTTATATTAAAAAAACATGCTGGAACATGGCTAATTCTTTCTATTTTGAGATGATATCTGAAAGTTTGATTTGTGACCTGTAAATTTTGCAGTCAGTTGACCTGTGTATCTGCAGCTGTATATTAATCTGTTGTTTTGTCAAACTGCTGGCAACATCAACCTTGTCCTGCTTCATTCACAGCAGCTAGTTGCTAGGGAGACCTGTCCCCTTTTGACCTCTTCATGCATCTAAGTTCATGGATCCAAGCCCCATCTCAGTATCTCGGCACAATCTCTACAGGCAGTCCAGTGCTGCGCTGCTTGTCGTTTAGCTGAGATATTAAACTGAGGCATCTCTGCCTACTGTGTTAGTTACAGTGGGTGTCAGATGTTTTATGTTATTGTACATGGAAGGGATAAATCAACCAGTTTTGGTGCCTGGGCCATTACAGATTGGCTGATCATTCATCTATTTGCAGTTTACAGGATTTACAGGATGTTTGTAAGTGGGTTGCTGTGTGTAATGTTATAACAACATTACTGCAGTCCGAAGTAACTTTGCATGTAAAGTAATCAGGGTTATTTCTGAAATATTTGGAAAAAGTGCTAAGAACCTGATAATCATAACTCTTGTTTCTGAATAGGCTGGATAAAGACATTTGACAAATATTACCAGGACCAGACGCAGCATATTCTGAACAACATGCTGCTGAAACTACAGGAGGACCCCAAGCGCCGTTTCATCTGGGCAGAAATCTCCTTCTTCTCCAAATGGTGGGATAACATAGACTCTCAGAAAAAGGCTGCTGTCCGCAGGTACGCTCTGGAGTTTGGCTATACTTAAATTAATTATTTTGGGTAAGGGTACTGATGTGCCAGCAGAGGTTCCACAAACCTGAGCGCCCCCTCCCATAGTGTACCCTGACAAGCAGTCATCAAACCAAGACCAAGTGGCAGGCTGTTGACATATATAGATCACCTGGGTCCTGCTGCAGCAGAGGTTACTGGAGGTTGATGCAAATTTTTGCATTCTTTTCCTCCTCTCATCTCCTGGATGCTAGGACCATTTGTAATCAGAACTAATTCATTAGAAGCATTATCAGCCTGTCATCTCGCTGAAGTAAAATGGGGTATCAATGCTGTTTAACTTCAGCAACTAGCTTCTAAGAATGAGCATCCATTCTGCCACTTGTATTGGGCAGTTCTTGAGTTATAACTTGAGTTTAATGTGTGTTGCTCACTGGACTGATATTAATTTGAATGTGTTGCTTGGTTTGGTCACCAGATTAGCAGCTAATGGTCAGTTGGAGTTTGTGACAGGAGGCTGGGTAATGACAGATGAAGCCAACGCGCATTATTTTGCAATGATTGACCAGCTAATCGAAGGACATCAGTGGATGGAGAAAAATATTGGTACGAGTCCACACTGACAAACCACGCAGATGACATTGTGGTACTTTATAGACTTGAGGCTTTTTGATGTGAAATTTGCCCATGTTATCGGGTATTAATCCTGAAATGAAATATTTTCCCATTGTCAACTTTGATCTTTATATGGTAAAGTATTGTGTGTTCAGCCAGTAAGACTCACTGCACAGTCCCATCAAACAGTGAGTGGGCAGAAATAATGCAGGGTTATTTCCAGAAACCTCCCTCTACACTGTCCCCGTGAAACACTCCCAAGAAAGGTACAACATGGGATTTGGTACAAAGTAAAGCTCCTCTACACCACCCTCCTTAAACACTACTGAAACAGTTCCAGCTAAAGTTAAATATATAGAAAACCGGGGCAAGAGTAGGCCATTTGGCATCACACCTGCTCCCCTATGGAATGTGATTATGGCTGATCCTCTGTCTCTGTGCTGTACTCTGTACTGTCTCCATATCCCCAATGCATTTCGGTCTGGCAATCTATCCATTTCTTCCTTCAATATATTGGTGACTTGATCTCTACCACCTCATTGCGGTGGAAAATTCCACAGGTTTACCAAACTCTGAAGAAATTTCTCATCATCTCAGTTCTAAATGGTATACCCTCTACCCAAAGACTGTGCTTTCCCCAGCTGGGGTCATAATCCTTGCATCAAGTCTGTCTGGCCCTGTCAGAATTTTATAGGTTCCCATTGAAACATATCTCCTTATGAACTGCAGTGAATACAAACATAATCATCTCAATCTCTCCTCGTTCAATAAGGCTGAAATCCTAGGAATCTGCCTGCTGAACCTTTGTTGTGCTCTGTCAACGCAAGTTTGTTTCCTTGGGTGAGGAGACCAAAACTCTGTATGGTACTCCCAGGTTTGGTCTCAACAAGGCCCTGTACAGCGCAGAGATTATCTTTTGCTTCTGAACTCAAATTCTCTGGCAGTGAAGACCAGCAGACGATGTGCCCTACTGACTGCTTGCTGTAAAAAATTCTTGTAATCAGTGATTGGTGTACAACGATACAGGTCCCTTTGCACATAAACAGTTCCCAATCTATCACCATTAGAAGTATTCTGCCCTTTTGTTTTGTCTATCAAAGTGAATAACTGCATAATTGACCTGTCACACATTTGTCCACTCACTCAACGTGTCTAAATTGTTATGAATCACCTTTTCAATGGGATGTTTGCCTTAATTATATGTTCCTACTCTTTATATTTGCAGGAGTGATTCCAAAATCAGGATGGGCAATTGATCCTTTTGGACACAGTTCAACCATGTCTTACCTGCTCAAGCGAGCGAACCTAACTAGTATGCTTATCCAGCGAGTGCATTACTCCATCAAAAAGCACTTTTCAGCTACTAAAAGTCTGGAATTCATGTGGAGACAGACTTGGGGTAGGTGATAGCAGTGTTGTAAGGAAGTCCTGTGAATGATAACCTGTAATAAGCCCAGACAAGTGGAAACACACACTGGCTCCATAGCTTCTAGCAAAGGGTTTATCTCTCTCTTTTGCCTCTATGCACTTCCAGCTTTCTGCTTTTCTTTGCTTTGTCTCTGCAAAGTTGCATAATTTACGGGAGTGGGAGCCATCCTGTTAACATAGACTTGTAAAAGAAAAATACATCTAAAAATCAGTTTCTGTCTAAAGTGAGTATTTTGCTTTGTTCCCCACATTTATCTTTTAGACATTGACTCAAGCACAGATATCTTCTGTCATCTAATGCCATTCTACAGTTACGATGTCCCTCATACTTGTGGGCCTGATCCTAAAATTTGCTGCCAGTTTGACTTCAGGCGCCTCCCTGGGGGGCGAATCAGCTGTCCATGGAAAATCCCACCAAAGCCAATAACTAGTATCAATGTAGCAGAAAGGTATGTACTAGCAATGTGGACAATTGTACTGATTTATCTCTCTCCTCTCGTACCACTCGTAGGATCAAGCACTAATTTTGACTTTTGAGGGAAATGCTTAATCTAGGTCCTCACTAGTCAGCATTTGCTGGTGTGTGTGTTTTTGCCAGTTCATGGCTGTGAACACCTTGTCTATCTATTTTCACTAGTTGGATGGAGTTAGAAATACTGAATCGTCCTCTTGTGCAGTCTTCATCACAAAAGCATTGCATTTTTTTCTAAATTAATTTGTTCGAAAATACCTGCATCTTCTATTGTTGAATTTCCTATGCTGTTGTTTGGTACCCTACTGTGTTGGGAAGTTCTTCACATGATCAACTTGTAAAATAGGTATGCTAGGTACAGGAAAGGGTGATATTGGAAGTGAAATTGCCTGTCATAATTGAAGACCACGTTGGATGTTCTGATGGACTGGCTAAATTTGTGATGGAAGTGCTAGAATACTTAGCTAAGGTTGTCTACCTTGTGCAGTTTTCCTGCTTGTCAACAGATGCCATTGATAATAACCTGAAGTAGAAACACAGTTTGGTTTTTGGTTATTGGTTATTCTTCTGGATTTAAATCCAAGCCCTTTGTGCCAATTGTAGAATTCTGCTACAAAAACAGAACGCTGAAGAAACTCAGCAGGTCAGATAGCATCTATAGAGAAGAAAATGTTTTAAGTCCAGTGACCTTTGAGGTTGTTGACTTGCTGGCTTGTTTTTGTTCAGATGTTCCCTAGCCTGGTGACAAAACATCATTAGTAAGGCCATTGCTGAAGCGATGTTGTTCTACTCCGCTTGGAATCTGTACTATCTGGTCTGTTATGGTGAGTAGTGTCATTTCTGGTTTTGTTCTGTATGGGTTTGTATATGGGGTCCAATTCTGTGTTTGTTGATTGCCTTATGGGTGGACAGCCATGCCTGTAGGAATTCCTGTGCATGTCTGTGTTTGGCTTGGGCTACAATGGTTACGTTGTTCCAGTTAAACTGATGGCATCCATTGTCCAAATGTACTGATATTAAGAGAAGTTTGGCGTGTCATTTTGCTGCTAGCTGATGTGTATTCTGATGGCTAGTTTCCTTCCTGTCTGTTCAATGTAATGCTTGTAGCAGTCGTTGCATGGTATTTTGTAAACCATGTTGGTTCTGCATGTTGTGGGAATGGGATCTTAAATCCTTCTGAGTGTTTGTCGTAGAGTGGCTGTGGACTTGTGTTACTGACCGAATCCTCAGCTTCCACAGCAACCACCCCAACATCCACCAACAAAGCTGTATTAGGACACTGTTTAAACAGGCCACCACTCACTGCATCCCACTGGAACTATGCGGGAAAGAGGAAGAGCACCTGTACAAGATCTTTGCTACGAACGGATATCCCTGCACCTTCATCACGGGCCTACTAAATAGACAACGAGAGGACACAATACGCCGTAACACACTGGCCACACTGCCCTACATCAAGAACATATCAGAAATGAGGAGACTCGTCCAACCACTAGGAATCACAGTAGCACACAAGCTCACAGCCACTCTACGACAAATACTCACAAGGATTCAAGTCCCCATTCCCACAGCCTGTAGAACCAACGTAGTTTACAAAATATACAACGACTGCCACAAGCATTACATCAAACAGACAGGAAGGAAATTAGCCATCAAAATACATGAACATCATCTAGCAGCAAAACGACACGACGAACTTTTCTTAATGTCAGTACATTTGGACAATGAAGGCCATCAGTTTAACTGGGACAACTTACCCGTAGTAGCCCAAGCCAAACAAGACATGCATGGGAATTTCTAGAGGCATGGTTGTCCACCCATAAGGCAATCAGATATAGAATTGGACCACATATGCAAACCCATGCAGAACAAAACCGGAAATGACACTACTCACCATAACGGACCAGACCATATAAATTCCAAGTGGAGTAGAACAACAACGCCTTATTGGAGGCCTCACTGATGATGTTACCTAGCATGGTGACAAAACGTCTGATTGAAAACAAGCCAGCTCGGTGAGCAAGTCAACAACCTGCCCTACAACCCGAGCTACAAATCTTTGCTAAAACCTTATCCGGTGACCCTTTGTCAGAACTGAAAATATCTGGGAAAGGTAGTACTGGGGAGGCGATGGCCTAATGGTATTATCTCTGGACAATATTAATCCAGACACCCAGATACAGTTCTGGGGACCTGGGTTTGAATCTCACCATGGTAGATGGTGGAATTTGAATTCAATAAATATCTGGCATTAAGAATCTAATGATGACCGTGAATCCATTGTCGATTGTCGGAAAAACCCATCTGGTGCACTGGTGTCCTTTAGGGAAGGAAATTGCCATCCTTGCCTAGTCTGGTCTACGTGTGACTCCAGACCCACAGCTATGTGGTTGACTCTTAACTGCCCTCTGGGGAGGCAGTTAGGGATGGGCAATAAATGCTGCCTGGCCAGCGATGCCCTCATCCCATGAATGAATTTTTTAAAAAAAACTTATTCTGATGACGGGGTGTTGTGGCAGTGAATAGAGTACATCAAGATGGGGGCCCAGAGACAGAGTGGTAAAAACGAGGGGTAAACAGATTGCTAATGAGCTGGATGCTGCTATCCTAGTTCTGATCAGCTAACTCCACATTGACACATCAGATCTGGAATCTTTCTGCCCCAGATAGCATTGACTCATTGTGGTCTTGTATTTTTCTCCTTTTGGTTTACTGCTGTACTGGCATACAAGCAATCTCGCCATGACGGCTCAAGCTGTTCAATTCAGACATCTCCAAGCATGCTATCGAGACCCCTTTTGTAGGAAGCTAAGGCTTTAGACCTAGTCTGAAGAAATGAAAATATGGAATTTTGAAAAAATATGACCTGAACACAGCAGATTGTGGGACAACATGATTGAAGTGCTTTTAAAAGGAAGTGGGCAGGATAGATAACAGATGATTACACGTGGTTGAGAGTTCTAGGAAATGGGAGCATTGGAAAAAAGTTAAACGGAAGACATGAGCTCGATTTCTTGAGTTATAAGGCTGTGAAATTCTGTTTGTGACTGAGGCAAAAACTCAGTTTTAAAGATAGTATTAGTTAAGTGGATAAAAGAAAATGCATTGTAGTAGTTTGGAAGAATGTGCACAAATACGAT
Organism: Ginglymostoma cirratum; assembly: GCA_024137785.1. Taxonomy (NCBI): domain Eukaryota; kingdom Metazoa; phylum Chordata; class Chondrichthyes; order Orectolobiformes; family Ginglymostomatidae; genus Ginglymostoma; species Ginglymostoma cirratum. The sequence continues at coordinate 20,853,556 of JAHRHZ010000080.1, read as the reverse complement.
TAGAGCAGTTATCCCACGAGAAGGGTAAACGTGGACATGTTTGGTTGGGTTAAATGGTAAATTCTGTGGTGTAACTTCTCTGCATTTCTGTGAAAATGAAGTTAGGTTAGAGGGCGTGGATAATTAGAAAAAGTTGTGCAAGTGTTATTTAGTCTAATTTTATATCCTACACGTGTTTCCATTATAAATTTACATGTACACAGTCACCTTGGAAATAATCTGTCCAGATTTGACCAGCTTTAATTACTCGTTGATGCTGGTCACTATAATAGCTCCACTAGTGGGGAAATATTTACCACGTGACATTTATGTATGTCATACCAATGAACTTGACAATTTATAATGAGAAAGGTTGATGGAAGTCTGTGCAAATGTAACTGTATATAGATTGCTTATTCCTTGTTTTCACATCCCAACTTTTATTATCATGGTGCTGCTTTATGGAAGTAAGTTTCCTTTCCTATGAGGGAATGCTCACTGAATTAACACTGTCATTTTCTTATTGCTAATAAGAGAATATGCTTGCTCTTGTTCTTGTCTCCCTTCCGTGTATGTTTGTTACACACTCATTGCAGATTCTAATCTCCCTCCTCTTAGGGCAAATTTGCTCCTGGATCAATACCGGAAAAAGTCCAAGCTGTACAAGAGCAAAGTGGTCCTGATTCCAGTTGGAGATGACTTTCGTTATGACAATGCTCTGGAGTGGGACCAGCAGTTCCAGAATTATGCAAAACTTTTTGACTACATGAACTCTCACCCTGAGCTTCATGTGCAAGTAAGTTTCTGTGTCAAAGGTGAAATATAGCTGTCTGGATTCCAATGGTTTACCAGTTGAACAGACCGGGCACATTTGTCCTTTGAGCAGTTTGCGGAGCTAGCTAGCTGGCCAGCCAGGGGAGCAAGGGAGGAAAAGGTTGATTTGTAGCAGGGTAGGGAAGGGAAGGTTCTGAGGTTTCTGGAGAAACCTGGAAGTTTGAGAGCAAATTCAGCTCAGCTGTGATTTCTTCCATGTTTAAATATCAGACTGTCGTGTAAATGATGTTCGTTGGAAAAGATGCTGGAAGGGTGTCTGCAGCAAAGTGCAACTAAGTTGTCAGTCTCAAATGTCTTGGAGGGGGTTGGGAATTCTGAAAGACAGAAACTGTGTATTCAATATGTCGGTGTCTGTCTTTGCTTGTGTCCTGAATGTCCATTTATTTACCAGGTGCAGTTTGGAACGCTATCTGAGTACTTTGATGCTGTCTATAAGAAATATGGCGTTAGCCCGGGTAGCAAGCCTCCAACCTACCCTGTCCTCAGTGGAGACTTCTTCACCTATGCTGACCGTGAGGACCACTATTGGAGTGGATATTTTACCTCCCGACCCTTCTATAAGAATCTAGACAGAGTGCTGGAATCGCACCTCAGGTAAGGAGCCGTGTTTGTAAGCAGTTGTACTTGGAGCTCTTAGATTTTATAGTGGTAGAAAAGTGTAAAAAGATATTATTAAACTAATAATTGAGTCTTGAGGAGGGAGAGACGAGATATGACAATAAAAATCTAAGAGGATGGAGATGGGTGGACATGGAGTGATAAATAAAGCTATTGAAAGATGGAAAATCATGACAGGTTTTGCTTAAAAAAAAAATAGGAATTTGGGCCTTGAAATTGAGGAACTACATCAGCTCATTGAAAGTCTGCAAGGAGCCTTTATCAGTGAGAGATTTTAGTTGAGAGGGCACAGAAGCTTGGACTGCTTTTCATAGAACAAAAGGAGAAGCTTTTAAAAAAAAAAAAATGCAGCGGACTTTTAGAATGGTGGAAGCAGAGTAACTTTCAAAGAAGGAAATGGATAAATATGTTACAAAGGGTGATGCCCAAGTTTAAAGGGGACAGGATAAGCGATTGGGATTGAGCCCTGAGAACTGGCTCAAGTGCATTGAGCTGAATGACTCGCGTCTATAAAATTCTATGTCAATAAATGTGCATTGGCATTTTTATTAAATAACTCCAGCTAGCCTTCTGTAAAAACTCTAATTTTATTCCAGAGCAGCTGAGATCCTCTACAGCTTGGCCTTGAATCACGCTCGACGCTCTGGTGCAGACAGTAAATACCCAATTTCTGATTATAGCTCACTAACAGAAGCTCGTCGGAATATTGGCTTGTTCCAGCACCATGATGCCATTACTGGCACCTCAAAAGAAGTGGTCGTCATTGACTATGGGATCCGGTATGTGTCACTGTGCACCTCAGAAATGAAATAAACATCCATTTGATATATGCCAGATAATTATCTTTATTTAGGTCACTTTAAACTTAACCAAGTTATCCATATAAACTGGGTCAGTGCTTGCCTGGTATGGAGAGTGAGCAAGTTGTCTGATTGCAAAAGCTGAAATTTGAGGACTCCAAATTTAAAATGATTTGCTTTTAGTGTTTATTTTCATAAATGTTTCTGTTGCCAAACCATAACAAAGTTATGTAGACCACTGAACTTCAGTGTTAGCAGCTTAATGCTGCCAAGTAAACGCAGCTAAAGTTCCTGCTCCTCGTGCTAAATATGAAAAACTTGGAGAGATGAAGATCTGGAAACATAGAAAATAGGAGCAGGAGTAGGCTGTTTGGAACTTTGGGCCTGCTCTGCCATTCTGTGTAATCATGGCTGGTCATCCAAATCAGTATTCTTTTCCTGCCCCCCACCCTTGTACTCTGACCCTTTTAGCCTTAAGAGCTACGACTTCTTGCGAGCGTTCAGTGACCTCAGCCACTTGCTGTGGCGGAGAATTCCACAGGTTCACTGCTCTCTGGGCGAAGAAATTCCTCCTCAGTCTTAAATGGCTTACCCTGTATCTGTAGACTGTAAACCTTGGGGCTCACATGGCATTCATGAGCTGTGATGGAACATTGTATAAATGCTGAGATTTCTGAAGCTGTGATGGGACATTGTATAAGGTAATGACCTAATTAGAAACGTGCACTGATTCTCAAGCCCAAAACTTGCTGATTTACCTGTCTGTTGGAATCAAGTTAACAAAAGACACTGACCTGGTTTCTGTACTTGAAAAGAATATTTGTTTATTACAAATAAGTAAATCTGAATTACAAGTAAACAGCTGTGAGCTATCAAAATATGGTTCAACGAGTTCAAACTCTAACTCCCTTTTAAAACACCTACACTCTTATACAGACAAACAGAAAAATCGGTGTTGACTATTTGAAACAGGGACAAAATCAGGGGAAAATGATTCAATAGCATGAATCTACGTGGTTCATGTTTTTTATGCTTCTAACCAGCGGTCGTCTTGTTTCAGGTGCTTTTACTGTGCAGAGAAAATGAGAAACTTGCATGCATGCGAACACACTTCTGTGTTTCATTCATGATCACAAGCTGTTTAGCTGCCCAGGAAACAGTTATCAGGCTGATGACTTTTAGCATTCATGAATAGTCACATTTGCACAAACCAATCAACTACCTATAGCTTGCTGTATGCCCATACAGCAGTACAGTGCCATTTCCAAGCATTGTTTTCTCTTTTTACCCCCTTTTTCTCTTTCCTCACCACCGCCCAACAAAGCAGCCGTCAGTGTAAATACCACTGTCAGTGTCACAACTTTACTGCAGAAGGCTGTCGAAGTAAGGTCGTCAAGAATATTCAAGGCAAAGATAGATTTTTTTTTATAATCGGTAAGGGAACCAAAGGCTATAGGGAAGAGGCAGGAAAGTGGATTTGAGTGTTACCAGATCATCCGTGATCTCATTGAATGGCAGGGCAGACTCGATGGACTGAATGGCCTACTTCTCCTATTTCTTATGTTCTTGAGGTGTTTCAGTAGCTTATTTTTAAGTGCAATAATTCTGTTCATGGTGCTTAATTTTGAACTGTCCTTTTTTTCTATTTTGATCTACAATCAGGAATGCACAAGATAAAATGATAGGTCTTTCTTGAAAACCTAGAGTTTATTGTAATTTGGGGGGACATCTTATGAACGTAGGTTTTCAGAGGCTGTGATGGATGCTATATAAACAGAAGACTTTTTCACCCCTTTTCAGATTGTTTCACTCCCTTATGAACTTGAAACGAGTGATAATTAATGCAGCTCACTTCTTAATACTCTGGGACAAAAACGACTACAGATATGACCAGTCGTCACTTTTCCTGCACATGGTAAATTATCTTTTGATCTTTATGAAGTATAATTTTATCTCTAAAACCAAAACTAAGATGAACATATGTATTTCCGCTCAGAACTGAGCAACAGGAGTCTATCCTGCAGCCAATATATTATCTATTCTTAGGCTGAGTGCAGTGCCTTAGAATTCAGTGTAGATTAGTCATTAGAGTTTGAAATGCGTCAGTGCTTTACATCATCTCATTCTTCAAAATAGCATAGCAATTTTGTGCACTCTGTTAAACAGACTTCCATTCAGAGGCTACCTGGACTGGAGCCTGGGTTCAATATATTGTGCAACAGGTGGGTGTGGCACTTGGATATCTTTACTGGCCAGATCGAATGAAAGCAGGCAGGTGATGAATGCAAACAATTTATTTTCAAATTTTGGGTTGCTCTGTCTTTTGTCGGAGGTCAGCAATCTCCTGGGCAATTGTTTTGACCCACGAGATATTCTGAGACCAATCTATTGCATTTAATCTTGCATAGAGTATCCAGTCCTCGTTGTGAGGGCACCAAAACTGTCGTTCAGTGGTTACAGCGATTTCAATGATGCGACATATGTAATTGCCCACGTAAACAAGTTTTGTATTAGAAAGGATTTTCAGTTTTTGTCTCCCTTCATCATGCTCTGTGTCGAGAGAAAATGTCTGGTTCCCGGACATTTCTAGCTATTGGATAGCCTGGTATGTCATGTATCTTTTAGTCATAGCTAGTGATTGTTAGACTTGCCCAGTTTCTGAATTATATTGTTTCAATTTTAATTTCAGGATGATAAACGACAAAATCATGACACATTACCAGAGAAGGTGGTAATAAAGCTGGAGTCTCTTCCCAGGTATATCCGTTCTTCTAGTAATTCACCCAATGAGATCTCCTATTCTTGTATGTTAAAATTGTGTTCTTGATGTATGTTCCTTGTCTTTTTCCTAGATATGTGGTCGTACTTAACCCCATTGAGCACGAACGCCCCTGTGTTATTTCTGTTCTCGCTACCTCTCCCCAGGTCAGGGTTACATTAATTGATGGAAGCACTCTTCCTACACAGGTCAGCGCTGTGTGGAAATCACCAACTGATATGGTAACCGACATATATCAGGTACTGAACTGAATTCTGGTCCATGTGAATTTGAATTCAATTCTGGGTTAACAGAAGAATTTCAGTAAAGTATAATGTCTGAGATGTGAAATGTTTGTGTTGTGTCCATTTGGGCATAGAAGTACAGCTATTGATTCCACCCTTCCAAACTCTGATTCAAGAGATTCTGCATTGGTACTAGGGCAAAGGACTTCTTGATGCATTTCCCATGCAACCTCTCACTCATGAGTCAAAGTCAGAAATTTCACTCCAGATTTGAGCATGCTGCTAAGGCTGATGCGTTTCAGCACTGGAAGAAAATTACATTACGTTATCCAAAAAACCTTTACATCAGTTCTACTCTTTCTTTTCAGATGAATGCTTTTTAAAAAAAAACCCATGGCAGTACTTGCAGAAGAGTAGTGTGTTCTCCTGGAGGCATGATTGGATATTCATCCATCAGCTAACTGTGCTATAAACAGATTATTTCATCAGTTATTTCTCGTGTTTGTGAAGCCTTGCTGTGTGTTAATCGCCAACATAATTATGCACCAGAATCAATTACTTGACTGTGGAGAGCTTTGGGATGTACTGAGGACATAATACATAATAAAAATGCAAGCTCGCTCTTTGAACCTGTCAATCGCAACATTAGTTCAGAATCCAATGTTAGTTTATGCAACAAATATATTCCTTGCTTCTCTTCCTGCTCTGTGAACAGTGACACCACTGAGTATTTATACTGTATGTCGTAAAGTCAACTTTGAAAAGTGATGAATATGCTCCTTTATTCAGTGTAGTGTAACATGAATTTTTTTTTCTTCAAATAATACCTGCTATGACATCGAATCTCTCTTCCAACATAGATCTCCTTTGTCTCTCGACTGTCTGCCCTTGGTCTTGCTGTGTTTCAGCTGTCTGAATCATTTAACTATCGTGCGTCAGTAAAATCCAATGTGGTCATCTATCTGCGCAACAGAGATGTGACCGTGAGTAAGAAGGAGCCATTCAGTGTAAAGATCCTAGAGTCATCAACTGATGATTTCTTTATCGAAAATCAGCACATGCAAGTATGGTTTAATGGAGTGACAGGATTAATGGAGGTAAGAATGCCAATATGATTGTAGCACAAGTTACCAAAGAGCAGTCCAACTTATCTATATCCTACTTGTATGTGGAGCTTTGTAGTGAGCAGCTGAAATGTCCATGAGTTTGGTCCATTTTTACCTGGATTAAAAGCGCTGGTGACCATTATTTCCTGCATTCAAAGTTACATTGGTGCACGGAGTAGCTTGTGTTACAGAGCTTATCTGAAAAGGTTATGATAGGTTTACGCAGTTGCAAATTGCAGACAGATCTGGGATTGGAATAAGGTTAAACCTTCGTATAATTTGCACATTTATGTTTAAAACTTTCTTTTTGAATAACTTATTCAAGTACATTTTATTCTCTCCTTTTCTGGTATCGGTTAGAATGTGGAATGTAACCACGTTGGTTCATATGTCTCCTTATTTTTGCTCAGTAATTGCTGTTTACTTTCAGACCATCAAGCGGAAAGATGACCAGCAGAAGCAGAAGGTGCGGGTGGAGTTCATGTGGTATGGGACACGGCCATTTAAGGATAAGAGTGGAGCGTATCTCTTCCTTCCTGATGGTGAAGCTAAAGTATGAGACTTTAAAACAACAACTTTCAAACCCTACTGGATTGGGCAGTGTGTGGAGGCTTGTGCACTTGCTTGGATATTTTGCAAACTCCAGGAGATCTCCTATCCTAAACCTGAGCAATACTGTTCCCTATCCAGAGCAGAATGCTGCCATCGTTATATGAAGCAGGTTTTTGTTTAGTACAATAGCGCTTGTAAATGTAATTTTATGTTCACTCGACAAAAAGCTGATGATTTAATGGATCTAAGAAGTTCTATAGTTGTAGAAAAGAAAAATCACGTTCCATCGTTTTAATGCAGGAAGTCTTTACTTAAAGTGGTAGTCATTTTCCAAAACTTCACAACATTAAGTGAGGGTGTGAAGTTGTGAAATCAGCATTAAAACTTGCATTAGGTTTCATAAGGCCCTCCTTAGCATAAAATTATACCTGTACCTTCTAAGTTGAAATATGGTACCATACTCCTCAACAGCACCCTCCTCTCTGGTCTGTATGTTTATGGGTCTCTGGCATATAAACAACAAGGCTGTCTCTTGTATATGTATCAGAGATAAAAGGTACTGCAGATGCTGGAGAATCCGAGATAACAAGCATGGGGCTGGATGAACACAGCAGGTCAAGCAGCATCATAGGAGCAGGAAAACTTGACGTTTCGGGCCTAAACCCTTCATCAGAAATGGGGGAGGGGAAGAGGGTTCTGAAATAAATAGGGAGAGAGGGGGAGGCGGATAGAGGATGGATAGAGGAGAGGATAGGTGGAGAGGAGGCG
>JAHRHZ010000080.1:20825799-20845496 GCA_024137785.1 Ginglymostoma cirratum | reverse complement strand
TCCTCCTCTCCACCTATCCTCTCCTCTATCCATCCTCTATCCGCCTCCCCCTCTCTCCCTATTTATTTCAGAACCCTCTTCCCCTCCCCCATTTCTGATGAAGGGTTTAGGCCCGAAACGTCAAGTTTTCCTGCTCCTATGATGCTGCTTGACCTGCTGTGTTCATCCAGCCCCATGCTTGTTATCTCTTGTATATGTACTTTGGCTACTACAGAGGCTAGGAAATTCAGAGTCAAAAGGTAGGGATCTTGTGGCTACCTGCTTTACTAATGAAAAGTGTGTGCCAGCTGGGTTGCCCCTCGCTTCAGTAGCCCCCCTCACTTACAGTCAAGTCCTGTGCATGCTTAATGGGAAAATTACTGGAATTGTACTTCCAATAAGGGAACCTTTAGTGGAGTGAAGATATTTGGTGGAATGAATGTATGAATGTTTCCCTTCTGTTTTTTTATGGGGAACGGCAAAGTTACAGCATTATGCTAATTCACGTACAGAATAATACTTTAAAGATCTGGCGAATAACACAAGATATTACAATATCATTCATATTTTGTGTAATTTGTTTCGTAAAGTGGTTGCACATGTTTGCTTTCAGGCCTACATTTCAAAACAGGCTGCGATCACCCGTATAACCAAAGGTCCGTTGTTCTCTGAAGTTGTTACTTTCTATCAACACTTCCACCAGATAGTTCGTCTCTACAATCTGCCAGGTAACAGCAGTTTTCCTTGCCCTTAGGTTGCACTTGTGTCAGAAGCCCTCCAGGATGCACTTGTGGAGTAAGAGCAGTGAATACTGAGCAGAAAATTGTTGACTACATTTTCCATGAGACTGTAGACGGGAGCCATGATGCTTGAAGAAGACAATTTCCCAATGGATTGAGAAATGTGATTGCCTGTGCACTGATAGGGCAGTGAGGAAAGTGGGACAGACTTGCAGAATGTTAGAGTCAATGCAACAGTGGATGGTTTCAGAGTCCCGTTGTTGACCGTGCAAGGATTTGAACTAGATCCGTTCAATGATAGCAGAATAAGCAAGGCTGGGCTTAAAACATAGTACAGAGCCCCACCTGTGGGTTCTTGACTATCAGATTATCAGTAACAGGCTTGCACCATCTTTTTCTATTTAATATGTGGCTACATGCTGAGATTCTTGCTGGGTTTGACACTTCTAATAATTAAAGTATTATTAGCATTGCAGTTTGGAAGTCTACATAACAACAGTGGCTGCCATTCAAGAGCAATTCATTGACTGTGATGCACTGGGGAATTGCATGTCGCTGTATGAATGCAAATTTTTTTCTCTACTGGTGAGTGAGGTTATTGCACTTACTGCACAGTGAAACTGACTAGGCTATCTGCTTATAAATTCGGGAACCAACTGTAGTTCAATGGATAGCATCCTCTCTTGATTTAGAACGTTGTGGGTGTGAGCCCCACTCAAAGGACCTTGCCATGGAAACTTGTCTGATGTTTACAGTGCCATATTGGGGGCATGCTGCACTATTAGAGGTGCCAATCTTTGGATGAAACATTAAACCGAGGCCTGGTTAGCCCCCTTTGTTAGACATAAGATCTGATAACACAATGTTAAAGAAAATAGCCAGGAAGTTTTTCTGATGTCCTGACCAATATTTATTCCCCAACCAGTAGCTCAACCAGTAGCTTAACCAGTAACCATGTCACTATTTGTAGGAGCTTGCTGTGCACAGTTTAGTAGCTACATTAGGCAGTGACTATGTTTAAAGATACTATATTTAAAGAAGCAGTAAGCTGCTTTAGGATGTTCTGCGGTAGCACTAGGTGCTACAGAAATGGAAGTCTTCATTTTTGTTTGTAAACACTTGACAAGAAGTGTGATCAGGGCCATCACGTAGCGGGTGCTAATCTTATCCTTTTTTAGGTGGAACTGCCCAAGCAGGTTCGAGCGATGGCTATTCCATTTGCAGCAAGAACTAGCAATGATTGATTTCTGTAGGCATTCCAGTGAAATTCCTTGTTATGGTCTGAAGACAGCAGCGTGGTGAAATGAAACACATTGTACTGTAAACACGTCCCCGATCTCTGCTATGTCCTAGTATTCTAGGACAGTGGTATGTCCCTTATTTTAAAAGTTGCATATTTAATACTGCGCTAGGTTGGGAAATAGTGCATTATCCAATTTTTTTATCCATGCTTGTAGGGAAACATGAATGTCCATTTGTTCAGAACAATGTTCCATTAGCAGCAGGTAATATAAATAGCTGCTTAGTGTGTTTATGTGGGATTGGCTGCTGGAGGAATGTTAGCCGTTTAATAATGCACTGACACTTTTTGTATCTGACAGATGGACTGGGCTTTAACATTTCAGCTGGAGGGCGGCATCTCCAGTTGTGTAGCAGAGAGATGTCTGCCTAAGTTGTGTACATACGTCCTGCAGTACATGTTGAATATTTGTCAGTTGGTGAGAGTTGCTGTTGAACTGCACTGTCACTTTATATAAAAATTAATATATTAAAGATAAATCAAGAAACTGGTTAGGCATTGTCAACCACGGTGTTTAAAAATCTGTAGTACAGCTGACGTGTCTGTGTTTGTGTGTGGTGAGTAGTTCCATAGTTGTGAAATACAATGAGTTGAAGAAGGAGATGGTGTGATGAATTGTCATTAATGAGGATAAAGGAGGAAGTATGTAGGTCTGAGGATTTGGGAAGCAGGAGTAAGGTTAATTCAGCAAGTGAAGCATTCTGTCCCATAGCCTTTGCAATGAACAAATGGGGAAAAAAAAAAAATCTTGCATTGTAATCGATATCCCGTTATGTTATTTCTCAGTCTTGAGGTAATACTATGACACTAGCCTTTGCATGTTTTATTTTTAATTTTCTCCCATCCCCTATTCCCTCTATGATTTAATCATGGAAACGTAGAAAAGTTATAATTCAGAAGGGGCCCATACAGCCCATTGTGTCCGTGGCAGCTGAAGAAACCTTGCCTGTTATAATCACATTTTCAAGCATCTGGTTGTTAGCCTATCGGGTTAGAGCCCTTCAGGTGAAGTTTAAAATTCATTTTAAATGAGTTGAGGGTTTCCACCTCACCTACTGAGCTGGGCAATGAAATGCAGACATCCACTACCCTCTGGGTGAAAACATTTTTCCTTATGTCCCACCTGATCTTTCTATCAATCATCTTAAGTTTTCTGTAGCCCCTGGAAATGCACTTCTCCGCTGGGGGCAATGGGTCTTCCCCCTCCACTATGTCCAAGTCTCCCATTATTTTGCACATCTCAATCAAGGCATTCCTCAAGCATCTCTGTTATAAAGAAAACAGTTGTAGCTTTTCCAATATTTCTTTATAGCTACAATTTTCAGACCCTAGCAACGTTATTGTAAATCTCCATACTCTTTCTGCTCTCAAGCAATTCTGACCTTCCTCCTAATGTGGTGACCAGAACTGGCCACAAAACTTCAATTGTGACCTAACCAGAATCAAAATAGTACCCTATTACATCCCTGCTGTTGTCTTCAATACCTCGCCCAATAAAGGAAAGTATCCCATGTGCTGCCTCTACCATCTTGTTTACCTGTTCTGCTGTCTTCAGGGATCTGTGGATGTACGCTTCAAGGTTTCTCGCTTCTGCTTCTAATCCTGTCAAACCTCCCATTTATTCTCCAAAACCTTTCGCATTTTGTCTTATTCATTTGTGGGATATGGGTGTTGCTGGCTAGCCAGCATTTATTGCCCATCCCTAATTGCCCTTGAGAAGGTGCTGGTGAGCTTTCTTCTTGAACTGCTGTAGTCCACCTGCTGTGGGTTGACCCTTCATACCTTAGGGAGGGAATTCCAGGATTGAATCTCCAGATTGAAATCTGTTTGTCACTTTCAGGCCCAATCACTCCTCCTCTTAAAGATGGCTACCTGTCTGTATATGTCTGTGGAGTGTGCAATATACTGTTTACCTGTTTATGTATAATGTGCATTATTTTGATGTGTGATGCTGAAGTGTGATCTAGTACTTATTGTCTATCTTCTCTTGACCTGATGACTTAGCTTGTTGGACCATGTCAATGAGTGTTTTTCAAGAGCAAAAGAATCTTATGCATTCCATCTCAGGGTGGTGAGTTCCTTTCCTTGAAGAAGAAACTAAACTTGACAGGTTTTAAATTCAGTCAGGCATCTTTTGTGGTAATTTTTCAATTGTTAAATCCTTGCAATTTTGTTTCACAAATTGGTTTAGCAAAGCACCATGATTTCAACACAACAGACCCTTCACTACTTAGCTTGATCTGTTACACTTTGACAGTTATTCAGAGCCCTGTTTGCAACGGGTACTGAATAGTGGCAAGGTGCAGAAGGGGACAGTTTTAATACCAGTGTTGCCGGTGGGAGTTGCAAAGGATTAATATTAAAGGTCCCATATGAAAGCTAATGTACAAAAGTAACAATTCTTGTGTGTTATCATGGCAGGCAGTTAATTTCACTGTGGTGATCCACTTCCACTGCTGGGTATATCTAATGAAATACTGGAATATAGAAAGTGAATTTGGATAGAAAGGTGATTCCAATGGTCTGTTCTGGAAAAGGGCGTTACTGGTTTAAAATGACGTCTCTAACTCTCATTCCTGTCACTTGGTGAGTAAGTGTGGATCCATTCTGGCAAGGAGTCAAGTCCAACAGTCCTGCACCAAGTCTCTCCCAAATTAACTGCTATCAGCTGGCATTTGAACAGAATATAACAAAATTATGAAATTGATTCCAGTAAATTGTCTCTAAAGTGTTAAATGTGGCACAATGATAATCCACCTGTGTGGTCTTGTACTGACAGGAGTTGAGGGACTTTCGTTGGATGTTTCCATTGTTGTTGACATTCATGACCAGATTAACCGAGAGCTGGCGATGAGGCTGTCCACCAGTATTGAAAGTGGAGACACATTCTACACAGATTTGAATGGCTTTCAGGTAACTTGGTGTAAAATTACTTTACAGACAGTTGAAGGTTCCCTTCCCTCCATGGAAGTTCAGGAAGGGTAACGTTTAAAGTCTCTTATGCGGTGACCTTTAGAGGATGTATAAAATTCAAAGTTTTGGCAAAGATCTGTAGCTTGGGTTGTGGGTGAAGTTGTTGACTTGCTCGCCAAGCTGGCTTGTTCTCGTTCAGACGTTTCGTCGCCATGCTAGATGAAGTGGTGTTATTCTACTCCACTTGGAATTTATACTATCTGGTCCGGTATGGTGAGTAGTGTCATTTCCAGTTTTGATCTGTATGGGGTTTGTATATGGGGTCCAATTCTGTGTGTTTGTTGATTGCATTGCGGGTGGAGAGCCATGCCTCTAGGAATTCCCGTGCGTGTCTATGTTTGGCTTGGGCTACAATGGTTACCTTGTCCCAGTTAAATTGATGGCCTTCATTGTGAGTGTACCCATATTAAGGAGAGTTTTTTATGCTGTTTTGCTGCTAGTTGACGTTCATGTATTCTGAAGGCTAGTTTCCTTCCTGTCTGTCCGATGTAATGTTTGTGGTAGTCTTTGCGTGGTATTTTCTAAACGAGGTTGGTTCTGCATGTTGTGGGAATTGGGTCTTTAGTCCTTCTGAGTGTTTGTCATAGAGTGGCTGCGCTTGTGGGCCACCATGATTCCTAGTGGTCTTAGAAGTCTTGTTGTCAGTTCCGATATGTTCTTGATGTATGGCTGCGTGGCCGGTGTATTAGGGCATACTGTGTCCTCCTGTTGCCTGTTTAGTAGGCATCTGCGGATGAATTGGCTGAGATATCTGTTTGTAACGAGGATTTTGTATAGGTGCTCTTCCTCTTTCCTATGTAGTTCCATGGTGTTGCAGTGTGTCCTGGCCCATTTAAATAATGTCCTAATGCAGCTTTGTTTGTGGGCATTGGGGTGGTTGGTGTGGAAGTTGAGGATTTGATCAGTATGGGTTGCTTTTCTGTATACTGAGGTTTGGAACTCCCCATTGGCCATGTATAAAATTGTGGACCAGCCTTCTGCTTTCCTGGACATTATTAACCAATATTAACAAAAACAGATCGATCATTTTCTCATCTTGCTGCTGTTTGGGGCTATAATGCATTTATATTTTCATTCATTCATTTAAGACATTTATGTGGTAACATTACATATATCCAAGTGTAGTTGTTATTTTGTAGTGGATATCTCTTGGGTCAGGATCAATGAAAATCTAAGAAATAACAGTAAGGATAGACCATGTGACTACTTGAGCCATTAGTCACATCTGATCAGAAAGATCTTCGTGTTCTAGTGCATGAGTGACAAAAAGTTAATTCACAAGTACAGCAGGTAATCAAAAATGCTAATGGAACACTGTCCTTTACAATGAGAGGGATTGAACATAACTGAAGCCAAACATTCTTGGATTTATACTGTGCGTTAGTGAAATCGCAGCTGGGTGCAGTTTTGCCATCTTATTCAAGGGAAGTTGTAAATGGAGGTGGTTGAGAGGAGACTTGCTAGGTTAATTCCTGGAAAAAGTGGGTTATCTTATGAGGAAAGGTTGGACGGATTGGGTTTGTTTCCCCTGGAGTTTAGAAGTGTTTATGGGTGACTTGATGGAAGTGATACGATCCTGAATGGTCTTGACAAGGTGAACATAGCAAGGGCGTTTCCTCTTGTGGGTGAGTCCAGAATCAGGAGGCGTTCTTTTAAAATGAGGGCTTGCCCTTTTAGGACAGAGGAGAATTTCTTCGAGCCACTTTGGAACACTCTGCCTTTGCGATGTTGAATTACCCCCTCCTCCTTCACCTAGAGGCAGAGATGGATAGTCAGGGAAACAGAGGTTATCTGTAGTAGATGGAACTGTGGAATTCAAAACAAACAGATCAGATTCAGGGCCAAATGGCCTTATGTTCCCATTTCATTTGATTGTATTTGGTCTTGGGAAATGTGCCATATTTTTAAAACAAGATAATCTTCATGCAGCAGTATGGATCAATCTTAACTTGTTCATACCTTTTCAATTTGCTTCCTATAGATTCAAGCTAGAAAGTATTTTCAGAAGCTGCCCCTTCAGGCCAACTTCTACCCGATGTCGACCATGGCCTACATTCAGGATGATCGATTCCGCCTGACGCTACACACGGCACAGTCTCTGGGTGTGTCAAGTATTCGCAATGGTGAGCAAACTGTCTGCATCCTACTTGACTTGGTGACAGTGCCTCCTGCAGTAATTGTTCTCCTCCAGCCCCACAGCATAAATGCGATCCTTGCGACTTTAGCACTGCCCTGTATGGGGGAACAGCAGGCCAAGCAATGCCAGAGGAAGCTCACGGCATTCTATTCTCATCTTGTCTAATCATGGGGTTTGGCATGATTGATGATTACACTGAGATTCTACACACTTGCAGTTTAGACTGTAACTGGCACATTTTATTTTGGAAGGTTTTTTTCTGTCTTGGGCAGGAGTTAGAGGTGAAACAGACTGGAACATTTTGGGGAAAGTTTATCAGTTTTAGTTCCCCTCTGCCTCAGCACTTCTTGCCAGCATCTACCTCCTTCATATGGACCACAGAGGCTGCAGTTTCCATCTGATTTCAGCCGTAGCTGAGTGCAGCAAAGATGTAAGGAAAAGGATTCTCTGTAGAATGTTGCAGGCTCCCTGCTCTCCAGTAACTTGGTACTGAGAGTACATGTCTGGTTGGATATTGGCTAACAGCAGAATTGGACCTGGGGAAACGCCCACATTTTCCATCTCCTGTATCCAAGGATACAAGGAGATCCAAGGATTCAGGGTTGGAGGGGTGTGGTTTAGTGAAGAATAACCACTGCTGTTAGGGTTAAAGGTAAGGAATCCTATGGAGAAGATTGCTAATAAACCCTGAGGCAAGAAAACAAATTCGAAAGAACGAGAAGCACAGCCTTCATTTACTTCTGCCTAATGCTGAATGGATCTCCTGTCCTGTCATTCCCAGGTCAATTGGAGGTAATTTTGGATCGTCGTCTCATGCAGGATGATAACCGGGGCTTGGGCCAAGGGCTGAAAGACAACAAAGTGACCTGCAACAAATTCCGTATCTTGCTGGAGAAGAGATCAGCATCAAACAAAGTACTAAATTGTTTTTAACCCCTGCGTGTATGTGTCCATATGTCTATGATTTACATACCTGGAGAAAGTAGGAGCTGTAAATTTGAGAGGAATGGTTTCTTGCAGTGGCAGTCCAGTTGAAGGTGCCACTGTATCTGCTGCTTCACTGTTGCAGCTCAGGGATCTCAGATTTAACCCATGTTCTGAGTTAGGGCATAATTTGTCCAGGTAATGAAGTGGTGAAGTAATATAGCCAGGTCCTCCCTTCCAGCGACTCGCATGCAAAAGTCTGTATTTCAGGTGAGGACAGAATTGCATTCAAGTGTAATGCGTGCTTACAGCCAGATAGCCTGCCCTTACTGGGTACTGATACTTGCAAGCTCTGAGGGCTGAAGTACCCAATGAACTAACAGAGGACACTGGTGAATAAGGGCTAGGGTAGGTAAGGAAGGTTATTGTGCGTTGAAATTGTGCAGTCTGTGGGTATGTGTGCTGCGCGCATGTGCATGTGAGAGTAAGTGTTGTATTGTGTACAGTGTCTGTGTATTGGGTGGTGGGGAGACAGGCAGGCCAGGGATGTGTGTGTATTATCTGGTCCGCATTGGTTTAGCGCAATGCTCAGTGTGTCAATAGATGCTCTATGCTTGTTGCTTTCTCACCACGCTGCTCACCCAACAGGGTATGTGCTCATGCATGACCAGAAAGGAAATTTACAGGGGTGGGCATGTGAGTCTGTGATGTGTTGCGTGTATGTGTACATATTGTGATACCATTGGTGTTTGGATCCTTAGCTGTGGGGTGCGAGTGGCTGGTGAGTATCTGGTGGAGTGGTGCAGTTGTGCATATTTTGTGAGGCGAGTGTGTGTCTGTGTGCTGCAGTGTACACTGATAGTGTTGGTGCAGTATTCTGCCTGTGGGATTGTGTGTCCATGCACATTGAGCTGAAGGATATGTGTGGGGTTGCAATGAGTGGTACCTGTAGTGTTTTAAAGCAAATATTACATATGTAATTACACTATGCCTGTGGAGTGTAAATGGATGGCTGTGCTTGCCCATTTGCTGTACTACATGCCTTCATGTTCATCATTTTCTCCATTCCCATTGCTCCTCTTCAGCACATTGGCTTTCTGTCAAGGCTGCACTCCATGTTACAGGCACTTTCAGCTTCCATCCTTTGCAGGACCAGCACCCATGAGGTAACCTTTTAGAGAAGAGGCCGGGTCAAAGTGTAATCTGTAAATTAACTTTGACTGCCTCTGTGCTCTGAGTCATAGCTGCAGTATGAAATGTAGCTAGTAGCTGTTGTCTCTGTCTGTTTGTGTGAAAGCTCTTTAATCTGTATTGTTTCATTCACTAACCAGAAATTCACCTGGGCTTGAGAGGTTAGATCAACCAGGGTTGCAGTCTTCCAGACCCTGATTGCTGTTCAGTAATTCTTCCTGAGAAATGTGAGAGAGACACAGACTGATAAGGACAGTAGTTGGTTCATCTGTGGTCTAGATTGAGAGAGTTCACACCTTAAGACTTTTTCCAATTGAACATTAGGCCTTGCTGACCCAGAAGTGTACTTCAATAATGAGCCATTAACGACGGGAGAAAGCTAACAAAAATTAAGCACCTCGCAGTACATTCTAGAACTCTCAAGCTGTTTATATGTTGTCTCAGTGCACACTGCTTCTTACCCACTTCTGACTCCCTGCTGCCCATGTATCTTTGGGCATTGGAGCTGTGGAGCACAGCGGACGTGATTCAGGCAAGGAAACCAAACAATGATGAAGAGTTTTCTGAGAGGTTATTTAAGGATGCTTCTGCAATAGTACTGTGTTATGGCTCGTTCTATGACCCAGAGGAGTATTAGTGAGCAGATCCATCAGTGCTCAAAGTAAGGTTCAGAACTAGCCTGTGTTATGGCACAATGCCTGACAACAACAAATCTGCCTTGCATACTGAGCAGTTCTTTCAACTAGATTATGCTCGTCAGAATCCATGCTACACCATTTAGTTTCTGTTTGAGTATGCCCTACTTTCAGTCGAGTCCCAGCCTAGTTAAGTCCCCATTCTCTCTGATTAGAACTGGCTGGTTCTCTGTTCTGGTACTTGATTTGTTCAAAAGGCCGATGCATTAGTTCCCCTCAGTACTACAGTAGGTGACTGCAGTTACCAGTGTAGTTTGAAGACACTCATGCCAGAATGGCCATTTGTGCTGTGTAACATGATCTTGGTCTGTTGTTGCTTGGCCCATTTTAATTAGTTCTGTCAGAGTTAGTATGAACTGCTGATGCTGGAGTCAGAAAACACAGCGTGGAGCTGGAGGAACACAGCAGGCCAGGCAGCATCAGAGGAGCAGGAATGTTGATGTTTCAGGTCGGGACTCTTCTTCAGAAATGGGGGACAAGGAAGGGAGTTTGGAAATAGAGAGGAGGGGTGGGGCTGGGGAAAGGTAGGTGGGATGGTGATAGGTGAGTGCAGGTAGGCAGTGGTGGGGATTGGTCACTGACGTGGGAGGAGCAGATAAGTGGGGGAGAAGATGGATAAGTTGTGTCAGGTCAAGGAGGTGGGGATGAGAGGGAGGGTTGGTCAGTTCCCCCCCTCACTCCCTGGGCGACATGTCCATCCTGGGCCTCTTCCAATATCAGTGACTCCACCCAGAAACTGGAGGAGCAGCACCTCATATTCCACCTTAGGAGCTTAAAGCCCAATGATCTCAATGTGGACATTACCAGTTTCAAAATCTTCCCACCCCAGCCTTATCCCATGACCAACCCTCCCTCTCATCCCCGCCTCCTTGACCTGATAATCTATCCATCTTCTCTCCCACCGCACTGACCAAACCCCAGCACTCCATACCTGCACTCACCTATCACCATTGCACCTACCTTCCCCAGCCCCACCCCTCCTCTCTCTATTTATTTCAGAGCTCCCTTCTCCCTCCCCCATTTCTGAAGAAGGGTCCCAACCCGAAACGTCAACTTTCCTGCTCCTCAGATGCTGCCCGGCCTGCTGTGTTCCTCCAGCTCCACACTGTGTTATTTCTTAATTAGTTCTGTGTCCTTCTGAGCCAAGGGAAGGTAAAACATCAGCCAAGGCTTCTGCTCCTCAACTCTATCCTATGTATTGTATGTGGACGTTGAATGAAGGCAAGATTGGTGGTGGCCATCTTTAAAATTCTTTTGGCATTTATTTGAAGGATTTGAGTGTCTAAACTGTGTCTGTGAGCCATGCTGTGGCCCATCAGACCTGCCAATCCAGACATCAAAGTTTGGGCTATTCCTCCCTGTCTCTCATTATCTCTCGCCCCCTCTCTAGTTTGTCCTGTTTAAAACTTTGGAAATTCACAGATGAACACTCTTGGTACTGTTCCCTCATTAATAGGTAAAACTGAAACCAAATCTCTGATATCTTAGTGGCAGCAGCTTATAGAATTGATGGGGGCATGATGATTTATACTTTTGAGTAGTCTCCCCGGGTGCTTTGGTTTGAGTTTAGCTGCCCCAAAGCTTAGGTCTGGACTCATGCTCAGATGATCAAGTGAATGAGATAACCTATGGAACCAATTGTCTTCCGAGAGTCCCCCACTGGTGGACTAAGAGGGGATTTGGTGAAGCAGTTCAGAAATATTAAGTCGCTTAGATTCACTTTTATGTCAGTCTGTTGCCTAACCAGGTGACCTGAGATCAACAGCAAACTGAGACTTTCTTATTTCTATTCCTACAGTTTCAGGACAGTCAGCCTGTGAGCTTTCCCTCTCTGCTAAGTCACATTACCTCAATGCACCTCAACCATGAGGTTCTGGCGATGCCGATTACACCAAGGCCACAGAACGTTCCACCCATCAGAAGCTGGCATCCACTTGCGACTCCTATACCCTGTGACTTTCACATGCTGAATATGAGGACATTACAGTCTGAGGTGAGAGGTTACAGTGGATTGGCATTATGCATTAGTGCTGTCACTTAACTAATTTCTCTTCTGCCCAATGTGCTCAGTGCTGTTGGCTCTGCAAATTGGAGACTTTGTCCTCCGAAAGTGCAATTGTGTTCAACGCCAGACCCTAGCTATCTGGATATGTGACTTTGTACCTGGCTCCAGCTCAGTTCATCTAGCGCTGTTAGTTTCTGCAGCAGTGGAACTAAATTGACCTCATAATTTTGCAACAGATGTCCTCATGCTGCTGTACATTGAAATGTGAGTCAGTTGCTGAATGATCCTCTTTCTCATCTGTATTGCAGGTGGTTTCTGCCCCTGGGTTAGAGATGGCACTAATCCTTCATAGGAAAGGATTTGATTGTGGGCTGGCGGCCAAGAATCTGGGGTTCAACTGCACTACCACCCAGGGCAAGGTATGAAACATGGGAGCATCTGACATTGAGCTTTTCACTCTGCTTTAGATATTGTTGGTTTTTATTACATGGGTTGGTTTAGGGTTCAGCTTTATTCGTGGATGCCATTCAGACCATTAAATCTGTCACAGCTCTCTGTAGTAATCCAGTGTGTCCCATTCTGTCTCCATTCTCCCTCTTCCCCTCAGTCTGATAAGGATGCTGGAGTTGAGAAAAGGGGAAAAAGAATTACTTGGGGAGCAGGATGCTCTAGTTATGTCAGTTCTGCTATCTGAAAATGGGCATCCATGGGATTTCACTGAGAACATGATCCACTCCAGTGCACGTGTCTAGGCTTGACATGAAGGTGGTGGGTAGGTGATGGTCCATGGCAGTGTGCAAGAGATGGTACTGTCAGGGACAGTAGAGGGAGAATTTTTTGAGGGAGTTTTGCAACTTATGAGACCTCACCAATACATTTTGTTTGGCTTGTGTAACTTAGTATAATTTCTGACTTGGTGCTTGATTCGAAGGAAAAGTTGATTGCAACCTTTATATGCCTCTTCTCTTTCTGTTCCAGCTATCATTGGAGGGTCTGTTTCAGGGTCTGGACATTCGGAGTGTGCAACCAATGTCTTTGTCCCTCCTGTACCCTACTGAGCCCTTCAACAGCAGCCTCGTATCCATGAGGCCGATGGAGATTTCCACGTTCCGCATCCGGCTAGTTTGAATAATTGTCTGACAGCACTTTCAAGTTTGGAGCTAGGAATTAAGCTGCCAACCAGCTACAACATGAACTGTTGGTCTTTCATTCCATAAACCCCTGGGGTGGGGGAGGTGGCCAGAGTAGTGGGGCTGATGTGGTTAGCGTTACGAAATGTGGAACTGAGGACAAATTTACTGGAATCTGAACTTGTGACTCCTGGACTTAAGATTGCATGTGCAGTGAAAGCACAGCAATAACACCTGTAACCAATGCACTTTTAAAAGAAAAAAGATGTAGGTACAATTTGTGCATACACCACTACAATGTATGTGAGTTTTACTTTCATAAGCAGCCCTGATTTCATTGTCAACTCATAACCTTAACGATGAAATAGAATCGTTGGCATTTGAAAGGGGCAGGGGCTTTGCTTGTAATGTAAAAATCAAGCAATCCAGAACAAAGACGAGTGTGAATGTAACACTGGTGTGCAAAGACATTGAAGCAGTCTGCACCTTCATAATCGGTCAATGGCCAAGTCTGCCAACCAACCTGAGCACGTGAAGAAAACCTGTATTCTGATCTGACTGACATGCAATTAAACATCACAGCAAGGCTGGCAATGGATTTCTCGAAGAATCATAACACTTGAAAGTGAGACAGGGGTAGTCTTTATAAAGTACTTTTTCTGTTGCAGGTAGATGTAACAGCAACTCAACCTAAACTCATTATTAGCCAGAGACTGTTGCTTTCTGATGTATTTTGTGTAAATATCTTGGAGCCAATGCAGTAGATAGTTAACGTTTAGTTGATCATTTCAAGACTTGTCTCCCAAGCTTTGACTGAACCTGCAATTGTTCTGGGACACTTGAACACATTGGCTTCATTCATACATATTTCTTAGGGTATTTGTGCAATAATCTCTAGTTTTGCTGCGTGTTCTAAACTTAGTGGTGGGAAGAGTCACTTTGAAATAGGGATGTTACAATATTTACATTGGGGAGTAATGATCTGCAGAAATGAGTGGAGATAAAAACAGAAAATGTTGTAAATGTACCACGGACCTGATTGAGGGACCGCAAGTCAGTGTTCTGAAATGGCTATGCCACCGCTGTCAAAGTTCTCCACCTAAAATACTCCTTCAGAATGTTGAAGGAGCCACTGTGTGTCTGCTGTCAGCTTTTCTATGTCCTGTTTTCAACATTCAGACATTCTTCTTTTAGTGCAATGTGATCAAATTCATCTGACTTGTGCAGTAAACTTGAAATCAACAGAATTAATTGCCTTGTGGCATTTCTGAGGATCTGCCTTTTGAAACAAAAGGGATTTGAATGCTTTGGAGGTGATCAGTTGGTTATCTTGAAAAGAATATTGACAGCTACAGTGGAACATTTGGATAAGTGGCTGTTGGAAATTCCCAGTATAAAATGAGAAAAATCCTATGTTAACATTTTGGAAAAATCATGAAAACAGTTAGACCTGAAATTAAAGTTACTATGTTGAGCAATTTTTTTTTTTTACATTGTAAAGTTATCATGCTCTGAGTAAAATGTCAGTGTCAAATGCGCTTCTGTTTTATTGAAATTAATTTAATCCAGCAACGTGAAACAGCTTTTTCCATGCACTGATCATAACCATTAATTAAGTTTAGCAGTAGGTGTGAGCAATTGTGACGTACATGCTTGAGCTGTGGGGGAATACCAATGAGACAGCCAGACACTCAGCCCTTCCAGGTGGACGTGATGTTTGGGGAAAATATTGAGGTATATAGCACTGGTGGTACACGGGGAAAGGGGCAGCAGGGCTGTCACAAGTGCAGCGTGCAAGTATGAATTAAGATTGTGCTACAGAGCTCTTGTGACACTAGTAGTACCCCCTACCTCTGGGCCAGACAGCTCGTTCAAATCCCGTCTGCTCCAGAGCTGCATCTTGACATTTCTGAACAAGTTGATTTTGGAAAATATCTGCACTTATGCTACTGTGACACTATGCATTCAATGTATAAATACTTGCAGACTGCTTTTGTCACTTGTTCTTATTGTGACATCCTTAGTTATGGGGCTTATTTTACAGAAAACCAGAACTTTGTTTAATAGTACATGCTTCTGACATGCATCAGGTTCACCTTTTGTTCATATGTAAAAGATTCTGTGATCCTGATGGGATTAGACTTGGCATGTCTTCAGTCTGTGCCCTACAGCATTGACATTGAAGAATTGTCCATTTGTCAGATATCAGAATTTCTGTTAAGAGGAGGAGAAAAACCCAATTGCTGTAATTTCTAAACTCAAAAAGTCATCAAATAAAACATTACAGAAACTGAGCTCCCTTGTAAATTGTTAGTGTCCATTCTGTGTGTACATGTTTGGAGGCCCTTACAGCAGCCACTTGAATTAAAAAAAACAAATTACTGCAGGTGCTGGAACGCTAATAAAATCCTGGGACTGTTCACCGTGTGCAGAGAGAGAGACAGTTAACATTGCAATTGCTGATGAAAGGTTACCAATCACTTTCTCCATAGATGTTGCCTGACCTGTTGAGTATTTGTAGCATGTTGTTGTTGGAGTAATTTGTTGCATAGTTGTTTATGTACCAATTGTATTTTCTCCTCCTCTTTTTGTTACACAGGTCAGGAAAGGGACTGAGCTGCATCCCAGTCTATTCTCTATCAGCGGACTGCAAATCCAACCCAACTATTGTTCTCCTCATTCCCCATATTGGGAAGGTGGAGGAAATCAGTTAGCATTGCTCTTGTGCTCAGTATCCAACAACCTGTTGCAATCTGTTTGCCTGTTGGGCAAAAATGTGGTTCAGTTTAATTGCAACGCCACCTCAGCAAGCATTGGTGAATGAACACACTGGGACACAGTAGCATTGGCATAGTGGTGATGTTACTGTTCTAATAATCTAGAAGCCCTGGGGAGAGGAGTTCATCAAACTTCACACATACATACAATTGCCTATCAGCTGCTCCATGAAGTTGTTAAAAATCTGGAGCGGAAAGATTGACAGCTATCATTGATCGTCATAAAAACTTGTCCTGTTCAATGGCATCCTTTAATGAAGGAAATCTGTCTTTGCCCAGTCTGCTCTACATGTGATCAGTGATGTGGTTGACTCTTAATTGCCCTCTGAAGTGGCCTAGCAAACCACTCAGTACAAGGGACACTTAAGGGATGGGCAACGAATGCTGGCCTCACGCGTGAAACTCACATCCCACAAAAGAATGAAAAATTGAAGCAAGTATAAGTCTAGTTTGTTAATATTGCATTTATTGGTGAATATTCAGCAGGTATAACCTAATTCTTCCTGCAGACTGCTTTATGCTTTTGTAATTGTCACCTAGAAAATGAATATCCATTTTTAATATGTTTGCAGTAAGCAAACCAAGAGCCAGTGTAGTGCCAGATTAATATTTATGGTTCCTGCCTGAAATATTTCTCAGCATTGAGCTGATTGCCAGCCCCTTGTTCTTAAAAATCCCTTAGTGATTGATTGGGCAATGTGGACAGTAGTTAAATCAACTCAATGCCTGAACGCAGGTTCCCACGCAAGCTTAAAAAAAACAAAATGTCAACATTGTATTGATTTGTACCATACCTGACAGCTCTATGTCAGCATTGATGTATTGGCTAAAATTTTCATCCATCTCTCTCAGACTTACCTCCATGTTCACTGCATATCAATGAGCAGAGAACCTAGTGTGGTGATATCCTTGATTAGAGGTTCTGATAGAGCTCTTAACTCATTAAATACCAGCATTTATATTGGGAGGGTACTGCTTATTCCCCGCAGCACTTGACTGCTACAGACCTCTGCCCATAAATAGTTACACTGTATAGCTGGTGGTGTTTTATAGCAATACAGCAAATGCCAATTGGAACGGTGTTTGGCTTTTTTGTAAATCTAGTTTGGAAAGACTCTCAAAGGAATCTATTCTCCCCGATCACTAGCTCCTGTCCATTGATGCCTGACCTATGAATATTTCCTCCAGCACTTTGTTTTATTACTCCTGAATGGCTTTGCATCTCCCCCTTCCTGTACTCAGATACTTCCTCTATCATCGGGATAATTTTTCTGACAGTCTAGCTGCATCTTCAACCCATTATTTTTGGTCTCTGTTCATACTATTATTAATTGAAAGACTTACCCAACCCTTTTTAAAAATGAAGAAACTTATTTTGTTAGCGTTGAAATCCCAAGCACTGCCACACACCCATCCACGGACAGAGATGCACACACAAAACAACATTGGGGGAAGAATTCATTGTGTCACCATACCTTTTTGAGAATGGGGAAATTCAGAAAAACAAGTTGATAAACTGCCATTTTTGTGAGAATTTTGTTTTGGATTCATTCAAAGGTTAGTGTATCTCTGTCAAAGCTGGCCATCCCTACTTCCCCTTGACAAGATTGAGATGAGCCTCTCTACTTGAATTCCGACAGTCTGTGTAATGCAAGCATGCACTCAGTGCTCCAGGATTTTGACCCAATGGTAATGAAGGAACGGTAGTATTGTTCTGAGTCCAAAAGGTGTAAGGAAATCTGTTGTACGCCTATTTCATTGCAATTTTCTCCCCAATGTACACCGCTACTGACCCAGGAAATTCCCCATTCCTGGCATCCATTAAATTATGAGGGATCTCTAAGGTTGACTGGATTGTTGGGAGAGAGCAAATCAGTTAGGTTTCTTGCTCAAGTTCCTATGTAGGAATGCTGGTGTTTGCTGAGGACAATGAGAAATTTTCAAGTGCTCAAAGGAGTAGCAACGAGATGTTTGAGAGACAGCATGAATTATTTTTAACATAGTGCATTTGCACGGAGTGGAGGCTTCAATAGGTTTGGAGAAAATCATTTTTGCAATCAAGTTGTTACAATCTGGATGGCACTGCCTGAAATGGAAGTGGAAGCATGTTTAACAATAACTGTTTCCCTGTCTGGTGCTCTGAAAAAGAGAGAACATTTCCTAAGAATAAGGGATCGACCATTTACGACTGAGTTGAGAAATCTGTTTACTAGACTATGAATGTTTTGAACCATTTAGGCCAGAGGGCAGTGGATGCTCAGGCACTGAGTATTTTCAAAACCAAGTTGAAGTTTTGGGCACTAAGGAAATTATTGGGTTATGAGGCAGGACAGGAAAGTGCTGATGCAAAAGATCAGCCATGACCATTGGATGGTGGAGCAGGCTTGAGGAGTACATCCTTTTTCTGATGTACTCATTTTCAAAAGGGAATTGGATAAGGACTTGAAGGGAAGCAAAGTTACAAAGCCACAAGTGAAGAGTATGCTGGTGTGGCAAATAGTTGTTACAGGAACAATGGGCTGAGTGGCCTACAGTAGTGTATAATTCTGTTCCTGTGATAAGGTTGGCCTTTGCTGTGCTGCTGCTATGGTGGAATATCCTGATTCTCACTATCTTGCATCATCCATCAATGGTGGCCATTTGGGTAAGCATCTGGAAAATCTGACCAGTGAGAACAGCAATGACAACAGAGGGAGAAACCTGTCTGAGGTGTGGAGAAAAAAATCTGCGATGATCAAGGTCTTCTAGAAAAAGAAATCACTTCCAAAATCAAATCTTGATTGATTGAATTGATTTATTGCCATGTGTACCCAAGTACAGGCAGATTAAAGGGTGCTTGGACAGAGTCAGACATACAGGTTGCACTGCACAGGAGATGCGTGAAGCAAGGTCAGCATTAACAAGATCAACATGATTTGAAGTTAGAGAGTCCATTCATTAGTCTAATAATGGCAGGGAAGAAACTGATCTAGAACCTATTGATGCGTCTGTTCAAGCTTCTGTATCTACTGCCTGACAGAAGAGGTTCTAGGAGAGCGTTATCAGGGTGGGAGGGGTTTTTGATGATGTTGGCAACCTTTCCGTGGCAGTGAGATGAGTAAATGAAGTCTGTGGATCGGAGGTTGGCTTTCGTGATGGTCTGGGCTGTCCACACAGCTTTCAATAGTTTCTAACAGTCCTGGGCAGAGAAGGTGTAGGACTGGGCCATTTTGCACCTGGATAGTATGCTTTCTATGGTGCATCTGTAAATTTCTTTCCTTGGAACATAAGCTTGGAGCAACTGAGTACTGGTACAGAGGAGACTGGAGGCTTGGAGTGCAGCAGGGATGGCTGTAGGACTGGGATCTGCGGTCAGACCACGAGTAGAGCCCCTGCATTGAGCTGCGACAGTGTAATGTTTATTTGACATTTTTTACCCGACTGTAATGTCAATCCTTTAATGATGTCTTATTTCTAACTTATTTTTTAAAGTGCGGGTAATGCAACTACTTATTCCTCTTTTGTGTCCATAAGAAGCAGACATTCTAGAAATTTTTCACTGTGCTTCTACAATAGACTACACGTGACAATAAAGGATATTCTATTCTTTTCTATTCTGTTGTGGTTTTGTAACTTTGCTTCCCTTCAAGTCCCTATCCAATTCCATTTTGAAAGTGAGTGTATAAGAAATAGGAACAGTAGTGCATACGACTCTCCAAATCTCAGCAAATGATCCAACATACCTTTGCTCGAAATTACTAACAATGTAAATTAGCTAGTCATCTGTGGTATTTTGTTGGAACCTGCAGTTGAAAGAAAGTTAAATACATAACTGAAATCTCATTTCTCTGTTTTAAATCAGCAACT